>WPIO01000072.1:1142500-1427500 GCA_009760855.2 Cristatella mucedo | reverse complement strand
AATGCAAACCGAGCTGTTCTATTACTCCGCTTAAAGACCATTTGCGTCAGAAGCTTTTGCTCTGCATGAACAGGAAATATGATAGATATGAACGACTGACCTAATCAACGCTGCTTCTCTCATGACTCAAGCCTTAAGCAAGTCAAGCTGAGTTCAGATTGGTGCCGGCTGAGGATACGTAGCAATGGGATCGCTATGGCACTTCCATGTCCAGGGTGGAAGGAGATATTTAATATAATTAGTTATATAAATATAAAATAAATTAGTATGGAACCCCAAGAAAACTTAATTTATATTCAGTTGCTCCACGAAAATCTCTACTTATTCGCTTTTTCATATGCCGCAAGGCTCGAGCCCACGACCTCTGACATCCAATACATTCACCTTGACCTCGATCGTTAAAAGCGAGCTCTCTAACTCCTGGGCCATTATCAGGGCAAACCATCTTTGAAGTGGTCGCGTATGTTACTTCGAATTTTGCTTTCGACCAAAAGCGGCGGCAGTGCTCTGCAAGGGCTTCAGTCCCATATTTGTTACTCAGCAAGGCAATACTTCCGGAAATTTAGAGGTCCCGGTGGTTGCTCAGTTTATAGTTGCTATCAGGCGCTGAGAACTATGTATGAGGTGAAGTGCTTGCGCTACACAATCCAGCTCGTGTATTTGAGTTTTGCAAAAAGAAATTCTTTAATGCTCCCTGGAAAAGAGGATGAAAGGGGCGAATACCTTTGCTGAAAGAGCTTAGATGGCTGCCGGTTGATCAACGGATACAGAGCACAGTTCTTATGATGAACCACAAGGAACGCCATGGCTTGACTCCCTTATACTTAACCAAACTGCTGCACCAGTTTCAGCCGCATCGCACTCTCAGGTCCTATATGGATAATAAATTAGCTGTTCCATTCCTACGCTTAAATACCGTCAGCGACAGAAGCTTTTGCTTTGCAAGTCCTTGGCTGTGGAGCTCACTTCCCACAATTCTTACGCAAATACATCTAATCTCCTGCTGCCGACTATGGCACATTCTTTTCAGCCGTCCTGAGCTGCTATGTCCCTGCTACTCACTCTTTCAACTGATCTTCAGACTCAGCTATGCTTCTCAAATTCTCTTTGTAGCGTGAGATGAAGTCTGTTGGCTACCGAATGCTGACCAAAAGCCGTTTAGGCTGTGAGAGAGATATAAGGAAACTCTCCTGCGTATCGCCCACATGGTCTTTGTGGCTTTGCGGAGTTACAGACGGAGATATGTTGAAATTACATTACATCATCGAGTAACTGCAAATGCAATTAAACATATGGAACGGGACGCCGCCAGAGCGTCAGCGGCCGAAAAGCTCTCCTGCTGGTCAGCCCCCTCTCGTAGCGTTACAACTACGCAACGCAGCTCCCTCATTATCAATCGCAAACCTTACGTTAGCCACCGAAAGTGCAGCCACTGCGTGAGCGTGACCTATATCCGGTGTGCATGACCGCCATTTATTCAATGAGTCTCACCGCGAGTGACTCGATTGCGTCAGGGGCCGAGAGAAATGCTAAAACCTCTTGTGCCCGCTTGAGATTCTTCACAAAACTGAATTTCAATTTACTTTAGATCTTTTGGCTGGCCGAAAAGAGCAAGGGCTTCTTTGCGGTCGACTGAGGTTCATGTAGCGCGCTGACTAATACGATCACCCAGTGGCGCTCAAAAGCTACGCTGCCCGTATGCTGGCGCTCGGGCGGATTTCAAGCAGCCGGAGTGACTATGAAGTCGAGGCGGAAGTGCACCGTGCCAGGGACGTGCGACGGCGGATCCTTCGCGCTGTCGCTGACAGGCGCAACGCGGCTTCCACTGCGTTGGCACATATGCGCAACCAAGACAGACGTGCTCCGGCAGTCTAAATAGCTATAGTTTGGCGTCGATTGCCTCTCCAAGAACCGTCGTTGCTGGTGTTACTGCAACCTAATACTAGAAGCGACCGTTATAACCGCCTTTCGCCAAAGGACCATTTCAGCCGCGTCGCGGATACGAGTAAGGTACAGGGGCTTAGAATATCTTTAGTGTCAACATTGTCGCAGTGAGATTATGCCTCTGGCGCGAGCGAATCAACTGAGGGCTACGGCTGAGGGCTACGCGCCACCATGCTTAGGAGGCTGTCGCAGCGTTTTCAGATGCTATCCTACGAAACTTACAGCCGGTGGTAGCTGTCAGACTTGGCGCGCAGTCAATATATGGCCGCTAGAGGGCCATAAATGTGCAATGGCCCTCTGAGTTTAGAACTCGGGCTACAAATTGACGCAGGCAAAAGGGATGCGCTTTACGCTCTTCTGCATTGCTTAGAACTCGGCACGCGTCGGTAAGCGCAATATCACTATTTGAAAAAGCGAAAACTAATGGTTGCGCCACTAAAGACGCTCATAGACTGGATCATCAGGTAGTGGGCTAACGGGAGTGTATTTTTTTGACGAGTTGAATAACCTTGACCTTGCGGTGGAGGTCAGTCGTCCTGGGCAGAGCGAGCCGGTTATGTGGGTGGGGGACACGCGCTCCTTCTGGATCGGCCCAAGGGCTGGTCTTTCCCTGTCAAAGCCCGGGCCACTGGCTCCCGTTGACATACCTGATCCGCATACGATATTTCCGAGAAATACCTGTGTTTGGTCAAATGCAATGTCCAATGTCAATACCAGCTGTCTGATGACCGTGCATGCTACGTTCAGATATTCTACCGGCGGTGGGGCGTGCGCATTTTGCAACAGCAAACGGGTTGAGCCCCTGTCTAAGTGACAACTGTAGTTTTTAGGGACACTGCGGCCAACAACTTGCAAGAGATTTCATTTAAAATAAGAATGAGTGCTTACCTATTTTTACTTTTAATATAGTCGCTTCGTCGACGTGATAGATTCCGTAACGTCGTTGTATCTCCACGCTGCAGCGGATCACATCGCGGACCAGTGTCTCTAGATCGCCGTATTGCGTTACATTCCACAGTACTAGTATTGCATCGCCTAAATTAATGAAGATTCATTAGAAAAATAAATAATAACAGCTTTAACAGCTAATAAAAATAAATGTGCTTAATCGAGTTGAATGGTGCAGAAACCGCGTGCCGGAAATTCAAGCGCTCTCACCGGCAAACTTGAGAACGTCGCCTCGAATTTTAAGTATTTCTTCGATCATGGCACCCATATAGTCGTTTAAGATGGTCGTCAGTTTATCGCTTCCGGCTTGCGTGCTTTCGTTAAACCTCTCGCTCAGCGCCGTGAATCCTTCAAAAGTGCAGAAGAGACAAGCCGTGGCAAGCTTCACGCTGTCTTAAACAGCGAGACAGCCTGCGAGCTTCGCGGACCGTCATCTGGCGGGCGCGATCGACGCTTCTGCAATAGCGTCTCGCGGCTCTTTCGCAACTGTCTGCTACCGCATCGGCGACAGGTTAAATCGTGCAGCGCCTAGCTGCCGGAAAGAGGAGGCATGGGTCGGCTCCTTCTATAGGTCCGCGGGCAGCGAATGCCATTCAGGCCCACTGCATCGGCGCATTCATCGGCGTCCGGCCTCTTAAAAACCCTGATCGATTCTTACCCGGTCTTGTTGTGCAGTGTCCGACGCACGCACGCATGCACGCACGCAGACGAGTGCCGCCAAAAAGGAACAGCGAGAACTTCTTGAAAGGAGCGCAGCAGCTTGCTGGACGTGGGCTTGCAGGCTTAAATCAGCGAAAGATTTGAGTGATAGAGCGATTGAAGGAAATATAATAATATATTATAAATTCATTTGTATAGCGCCCCACGAGAACTTATTATAGAATTTATTAGAATCTCTATTTAGGCGCTTCACGTATGCCTCGGGGGGCTTGAGTTCACGACCTCAGCCAGACCTTGGTCGGGGCAAGCACTATAACCGCTGGACCAAACCAGCAGTATCGCCGGTTCCGAGAGAGGACCAACCCCTGCAGGCGATGCATTTTCATTACTTCATGCGATTGCTGCAATCTGGGATCTCCACAGTAAGAGCGAACGCCGTCTTGAAAAACAATCTTGAACAAAATTGAGGAACAGCTAATGCAGCGTCCTAGAAAGGTCGAACGGAGAAGGTGACCGACAGCGCGGCAACGGCGGCTCGGCTAGGCGAAAGGAACAGCTGCGAGCCTTCGAGTCGAGGAATTTCAAGGCTGATTCTCGTTCGTTTGCCCCCTGGCGGCCACACGCGTTCGCTATTGATCGTGCTCCTGTACGACTGAGCTGCAAAGCTGAGCGGGTCCGGCACAGCTCGCGAGCTTCTCCGACGACACCGAACTGCAAACTCCAGCAGTTTCAATGGACGCGCGCACAGGTCTATTTCTTCATGCGGAGCAAACGATCGATCTTCATTCAATACGCGAACCCTCTCACCGGACGAAATGGTGGCGCGGCTAATGGCTGGCTCTAAGCCATCGCTAGCCCTACGCAGGTACTGGGCACGTTTGACCATCCGTGGCCGAGCTTGCAGATGCCTACATTCACCCATTTTTCCACAACACGCGTCAAAATGACCAAGGTTAATTCTTTTCACGACGATAATTTCCTGACCTTGAGTAGTTCCTTAATACGCACGTGCTCAAAAATTCTGCCTATTAGCCGTGCGAGGATCAATTTCTGGCGTTTGGCCGCTTAGATACACATCAAATTGGTGCTATCACTTTGGCGCAAACTCCGGTCGCATTAATCGTTCATTTTGTGCCTGTCATCCGGGTTTCTTCGCCCTCTGCGCTGAAATGCGGCAATATCGCTCTTGCTCGCTTCAAAAATCTGCCTCTGTTATATTTTCAACGGGCGCCATAGCCAGCGAGAGTGCAGAGAGCAGCTCGAGATTCCCGGGTCGCCGCCAGTTTTAAATGCAGGATGGGCCGCCGAGAATGAAGTAATGTAATGTAATGTATCTCCGTCAGTAACTCCACAAAGTCAAAAAGACCATGTGGGTGTTAAGCAGGAGAGTTTTGTATAGCGCACTCACAGCCTAAGCGGCTTTCGATACGCATTTGGTAGCCAACAGACTTCGTCTCACGCAACATAGAGAAAGTGGGAAGCATAGCAGAGTTAGGAGAGCAGTTGAGGTAGTGAGTGGCATAGAAGTAGCAGTTCAGGACCGCTGAAAAAGATGTGCCATAGTCGGCAGTTGGAGAGTAGATGTCGTTGCGTAAGAATTGTGGAGGCGAGTTCCACAGTCTAGGACCTGCAAAGCTAAAGCTTCTGTCGCCAACTGTCTTTAAGCGGAGGAATGGGACAGCTAATTTATTGTCCACACAGGACCTGAGGGCGCAAACAGGCTGGAACTGATGCAGCAGTTCAGCTAGGTATGAAGGAGCCAAGCCGTGGCGGGCCTTGTGGGTCAGTGTAAGAACTTTGCTCTGTATCCTTTGCTCAACCGGCAATCATTTTAGCTCTTTCAGCAAAGGAGACACGTGCTCAAACCGCTGGGACTTGAAGACCAGCCTTGCAGCCATATTCATAGTCCGCTGTAGTGGCATACTAGCTTTCTTTGGTAGCCCAGCCAAAAGGGAATTACAATAATCAAGCCGAGACAGAACTAAAGAGCTAGTTAAATTTTTTACAAGCCACTGTGGGAGACAGCTTCTAATCTTGGATAGGGATCGGATGTGATGGCTAGCTGTAGAGGCAGTCTTCTGAATGAAGCTTTTGAAATTGAGGCAGCTGTCGAACACGACACCTAGATTACGAGCACGTGGTGAAGGTCGCACAATAGCATCACCTATTAGAACAGCAAAGCCTTTTAATCCAGCCACACGCTTAGGGTGTCCTATGAGAAGCAGCTTGGTTTTATCGTCATTTAATTTCCGGAAGTTTTCCGACATCCAGGATCGAATATCGGCAAGGCAAGCATTCAGTTTCTCAGTTGCTGCAGCAGATTCCGACGGTTTAAATGACAAATACAACTGAGTATCGTCAGCATAGAAGTGATATCCTATTCCATGGGCCTTAATCACTTTTACCAGTGGTTGCGTATAAATGGAGAACAGCAAGGGACCAAGTACAGACCCTTGAGGGACTCCACAGGTGATCCTTCTCATGTCTTAGACCTGACCTCCACACGACACGGATTGAACACGATCAGACAAGTAGGATTTAAACCACGCCAGTGCTTCGTCTGCCAGACCGATCGTTGTTCTCAATCGTTCAAGCAGAACTTCGTGATCAATGGTGCCGAAGGCAGCAGACAGATCTAGCAGAGCTAGGGCAGTGACATTCCCGTCGTCGTTGCCACGTAGAATGTCATTGTTAACACCGAGGAGAGCAGTTTCAGTAGAGTGCTGCCTCTTGAAACCTGATTGAAATGTTTCTGACATCCCATTATTTTCAATATGTTCAACTAGCTGCTTAGCAACAATTTTTTCAAGAATCTTTGATAAGAACGGAAGAAGGGAAACTGGACGATAGTTTGCTAGGATCTCTGTGTCTAATCCAGGCTTTTGAAGAATAGGTCTAACGATTGCCGATTTGAAGGACTTGGGGACGACCCCTTTTCCCAAAGAAGCGTTAAAAATCTTGGTTATGGCAGGGCTAAGTTGGTCTGCAAGTGAAGACCACAGAGATGAAGGTATAGGGTCTTCAGGAGACGAGCTCTTTTTGCTAGACCTTATTAAGGCAGCCACATCACAGGCAGAAACATTGGAGAACCTTTTAAGAAAGGTCACAGGTTGAGGAACGGCGATTGCTTTGGTCGGAGGGGGCTTAATGGAGGCACGAATGTGCACAATTATTTCAGTAAAGAAGGCTGAAAACTTTTCGGCTGAGCCCTAAATATCTGGGGAGTCAGACCTGGCAGCATTGGCCAGTAAATGGTTTACTGTCTTATAAATCTGTTTAGTGTCCGACTGGCAGGAATTCAGTTTTCTAATGAAAAAAGAAGCCCTGGCTTTTTTAAGCTTTCGGGTGTAAACTCGAAGGAAGTCTTTAAAATTGACTAGGTCTGCCTCAGACCCCGATTTCTTGAAACGACGTTCCAGCCTGCGCTTAACACGGCGCATCTTAAGGAGTTTTTTTGTAAATTGAAAGCAATCTCGACGACTTTGAATACGGATAGAGCGAACGGGAGCATGCTTGTCAAGAGCACTCCCGAGTGTCATGTTCATCGCATCAGTGAGGGTATCGAGGCTGCCGGTCGAGTCTGAATGCAGATCAAGAAAGCCTGCATCACAAACAGATTTCAAAAACTTGTCCATGTCAATGCTTTGTAAGTTACATCGTTTGGCAAATTCGACATTGCCCTGCACGTACGAGGGAGCAGGAACAGTATACGAGACCGAACAATGATCTGAGAGGGTCAGTGGGTACACCACAAAGTCAGTGGGGAGGACATCCTTAGCGATCACGAGATCTAGAATGTGGCCACCGACGTGGGTGCTATGATTAACGTGTTGGGCCAAACCAAGATTCTCCAGACAGTTAAGAAATGAGCGGACCTGGCTGTTGCTAGGGCTGTCAACGTGAATATTGAAGTCTCCTACAATCAGTAGCGGCCTGTCACACACAAATATTTTAGCGAGGAACTCTGAAAACTCCTCTATAAACAAGTTTAGACAGCCAGAAGGAGGCCGGTATATCACAACGGTGAGAGGCGTTGTCTTTGATGAAGACCTGATAGCAACCGATTCAAACGATGACCCATGCGAGAAACTGCACATTTTATAGCCAAGCGATTCGCGAACAACAATTGCAACCCCGCCACCAACCATGTCAGAACGCATAGACTGATAGAATGAGAACCCGGGTGGGGTGGTCTCGGAAATACAGCTACTGGAACAAGGCGTCATCCAGGTTTCGGTAAGCAGAAAGGCATCTAGCTTCTCCTGGACCACCTGATCGCGGCTAAGTAACCCCTTGGTTTTTAGCGAGCGGACATTTAGTAGGCGGAATTTAAGAGGCTGTCCAACAACTGGGCGACGGCAATGAAGTGGCTCGTATTCTCTACCGTGTGAAGTGGCAAGACCTAGAAATCGCCGCCGCGTGAACCGGCGCGTCCGACCAGTCGTCGGTGCCCTGCAAGCACGCCGCCAGGTCTTGTAAAGAGCAAGCGAAGTGGCGAGCTTGATTCAAGCCGCTCCTCTTTTTTTTCAAGTGCGGTCGTTGCGCCGCGGCGCCGGATATTCGCAGCCTGCTGCCGCCGGCGTATCGCGCGACCGCCTAGGTCATCCATCGTACCTGAAATATCCAGAAATAAAAGTATGCCGGCGTGCTTCATCATGTACGGCAGTTCGACCAAATGATTACTGAATATGATGGCGTCGGGTAAGTGCTTTGCAAAGAGGTTGTCCTTGCACTGCTGCGCTTCCGCTTGGGCGCCCTCGCCCTCGGTCGGCTTCTCGTCCCAAGCCGTAGGCACGTCCGAACCTTCGGGCGCAGATGTTGCGTAACTCACAGTCGTCGCCAGAGGCGCCACTTTGCCGGACTTTCCGGTCAGCTGCCTCACCAGTTCCTCCATATTCCTTCGCCAAAAACTTCCCAAACTTAGCGATATCTCTCTTGTGGGCTACGTCACATCGACTGACGACGCTCTCTCTTAAATGACGTCAGGGACAGCGGGCTCCAGGGTGGGGCTGCCTAACTACTCTCTGTCCACCTTCTTTCGAAAGCTCGCAAATACTCAGTATACAGTGTAAGCCCACAAGAAGGATGCGATCGGAAAGCATCTCCCCGCTGCTGCTGAGCTGACTGAGTTACTGGCTGTTCCACGAATTTATCCGATGGCGTGTACTGCTGAAACGTGCTGCTTCAAGCCGCACAGTCATTTTTCTTAGAACGGCGTCCTGAGAAATGAGCTCAGAACGCTTGAGAAGATATTTTTTTAAAGAAGCCGCCTTCTATCGGCTACAGTTGCTAACTTTACTTGGAAAAATGCAGCACCCGAGACGATCTAACGCCACACCCGGTCAGCTGCGACTCGCCGTTCAGTGAATCGAAAATATTTCTACGGAATTCCACCTGCGGATGAATGGACCCGCGGCGTAGCGGCTGAGGCGCGACCGCTCGACGCGAGCCTCTCCGCCTTCGAAGCGTAACGCGATGACGCGACGTGATTGGCGGCCGGCCAACACCTCGCCACCTGCGCGTCTGCCGAGGTCGCGCTCTGCTGCGGATAATAGACTCGAGAGACGCCGCTCTTTGCGAGAATCTTTGGTCGCTCCGTCGCTCTCGCAAGCTGCGCGGATCTGCTTCCCCGGCTATTCAAAGCCGTCGGAGTCGACCCGCTTGGGGTGGGGACGCGGCGGAGCGAGCGAAGGCCGCACCCTCCGGCGGGCGAGCCGATGCTGCGGTGAACGACCACGAACCAACATTTCAGAGGTCGCCGTCCACGAACCAGCCTGCTCAAAGCCGCTCGCCGCGTCAGCTCGCTGCGGACCGGCCGGTTGGCGCGCTCCGCTGTCCGTGGACCGCTAGCTCGACATGTGGGCGCCTCCATGCGCACTTCGTTTAGCCGATTCGTTTATTTAACTAAATGAAGATGGAACTCTTCTAGCGACGTTAGGTTAGTTGAAGCGGCGGGTATATCGGTGAGCCGTGGTGGCACACTGGGTAAGGCGGTTGCTTACACGACCTCTATCCCGAGGTCGTGGGTTCGATTCCTACCGAGGGTGATTCCTTATCGCCACTGCAAGCGGTGGTGATAGCCGTAAAGGCTCTTCTGTCGCTATACAAAAGAGGCTGTTTAATCAGCTAGGATTTATTATTTATTATTAGTATAAGCGAGTGCCTGCCATTAACAAGCCGATAACTGGCTACCTATTTGCCGCAGCGAAACGCCGCCACGGCGAGCACGGCCCGCAGTATAACTAGGTTTCGAAAATTCACACGATTCTCTCGATGCTCCGCAGGCGCCTGTGCGCGCTGAGGCGGGCGGCGTGCGCCTAAGACGCCGCCCCGCTTCGAGCGGTCGCACGACTACCGCTTTCCACGAGTGGAATCCGTCGCTTTTGTCTGAATGGCTAGGGAAATGGCCGCTGGCCAAGGGCGCGCGGGAGCGCGCCGTCAGGCGAGCTTCTGTTGCGATATCTCTTGCGGCGGAATGATGCTACGGGCGATCTGGTTTGGTCCAGTGGTTAAGGTGCTCGCCCCGACCTAGGTCTGGTTGAGGTCGTGGGCTCGAGCCCCGAGGCATACGTGAGGAGCCTGAATAGAGATTAAGTTCTCTTAGGGCGCTATATAAATGAATTATAATAATCATTATTAGGTAGAGCGAAGAGCCCGACTCGTGAAGTCCTTTGCTGTGTCGACCGCAGTATCCCGAGGTGAAAGTCACGTCGACCCGTCGACGGACTAGTAATTTGTGATTGTTGAATTACGCGTGCAGCCCGATAAATGCTCTTTCTATCGTGAATCGCATCGCGAAAGCTGGTGCCGGGTGGGAGAGGGAGAGGCGCGCGTGATAGCACGAGCTAGCCGCGGCGCGAGCGACGATCATGAGGCCTTAGTGTGGCCGATGCATGGTATTAGACTCACTGTAAGCAAAACCTTTTTCGGAGACTCGCTCGACGCGAGACGGCGAGCCGAATTTTCTCACGAGAGCGCTATCGGACGCGTTCAGGCAGAATCCTCTATCAAGCCAGTAGGGCTAGCTTCTCTCGGTGAAATGTCAATAGCGCTTGTGCCGCGCCTGCGCAAGCTCAGCAGTGTTGACTTGAAACGTCGGTGATTAGACAAGCACACAGAATCGCATTAATGTTTGAAGAAAGACGCGCACTGAAGCGGCGGATCTCTCTCAAGGCCGCAGTGACCCTAGTTTTACCGTTTAGAACAGGAGGCGGGCGGAATTTGAAGGCCCATCTTAGCAATGAAGTGGGTAATTTTTGCAGCCTCGTGCACGAGTTGGTGATTATTGCGCCGATCACGCGGCCCGGTGACAGCAGCTTTGAGGGGCAGCCACCTAAGTTGCCGTTTCACCCATAACGCCCAGCGAGCGCTTCGGAGCGCAGCTCCTAGGTGGACCGCGTCGACAGACCGGTGGCGAAGAAGCACCACTGCAGGCGCGTTTCGAAACGGCACCTTTAAGTCTGCCAGGCGAACAGTTGAGCGGCCAGATTGTCTCACGACAATGCGCTCAGACTACGAGCGAAGCAGATAAGAGAGCGGTAGCGGCGTGCGGCTCCGTCGGAAGTGATGAGCTGCTGCCAATACGGCTCGCTGTGGCGCTCTGGCTGCATTGGGAATTCGCTGAGCGGGCTGGCGCACTGCCCGACGCATTGCACGCGTAAGATTGGCTGCGAGCTAAGCTCAAAGTTAGACCTAGTACCTTACGCCCATAGCGCGCCGCTCCGCCGCGCATGAGGCGTCGTTGGGAGCAGAGCGTTGTCTGACGGCAGAGAGCTAACGGCTACGCGGCGACGAAAGTGCTAGCTGCGTGAGCAGGCGCCGAGCTCGGGTCAACGCTTTTCCGCTGATTCCGACGAGTTTTCAAGCAGACGCCGGTGCCGATCACTAGACGAATCGTCGTGAAAAAGACGACGAAGAGATGCAGGACACATCGGCTAGCTCAAGACGCCTCGCGGTAAGCGAAGACTAAAAGCAACTGTGGACCGTGTCGTTGCAAAGCGAAAAGCCGAAGCTTACAGCAGTAAAGCAGATTCTCGCTCGAAAGCTTACCGCAGTAAAGCAGATTCATGCGCGCTTGAAACGTGTCGTCTTAACTTCTGACACTCACTACGGGCTGGTCTTGCAGCGCCTGCGTGCAATATGGAGCTTTCAGTCAGTGCAGCACTGTGCTGCCAGTCCTGTCTGTAGCAAACGTCACAATTGCCACATTACACCACTTATCGCTTGACTTGAACTGGCTGACCACTGATTAGTCAATCAAACTAAGGGCTCTGTCACTAACTGAGGTTCCTTCATGTTAATAATAATAGTAATTATATTGCACTTGGTAAAGCGCCCTCAGAGAACTCAATCTCTTTCTAGGCGCTTTACATTTGCTTCAAAGGGAAACGCGATTGAATGGTGAATAATATCCTGCTTGATAAGCAACATGAATAACATAGTTAGGGGTGACATGCACAGGGTCAGTATGCAAGTGTGGTTAGTGGCAGCATGCACAGTGTCAGCACGTATAAGTACATGAAGAACGAATCACAGCGACTCACTAAATGCTCTCCTAAATTGGTGTGGTTTTAAGTTCTTTTTAAATGTGGTCAAATCATGGAATGTTGTGACGCAAGTCGGGATTGAGTTCCAGACTTTAGGAGCATACGAACTAAAAACACGGTCTCCAAAGGATTTGTGGTTTGTACGAGGTGTTGGTAAACTGTTGGATTCCGAAAAGCTGGTGGTAAGATGTTTGGCCTGGTGGGGTAGTAGTTCTGCGAGGTAGGCTGGAGCCAAAGAATGAAGTGACCTAAAAGTGAGCGACAAACCTTGAAGTCGATCCGTTGCTTGACTGGTAGCCAGTGCAGGTCGGCGAGAAGTGGTGTGATGTGGCAACTGTGATGCTCACGACAGACAGGCTTAGTTGCGGAGTTTTGCACCAGCTGTAATCGCCTGATTGCACATGCCGTCTTGATCCAATTTTCCTATCCTATATATTTCTCAGTGAACTTTTGCATTGCACTACACGCTGTTTTCATCTAAGTCACTTAGCTGTGCATATAAGCCAAACCTGTGGAGCACGTCCAATTTTTACGCACGCTGCCGAAGCCTGAAACTCACTTCCGATTGGCTTCACGACATTCCTTGATCGGAGGAAATTTTAAAACAAGCTACACGCCCACATTTTCCTCACAATACTTGCATATGAAAATACTCATATGCATTGTCCTGCATGTTCTTACGCGTGGTGACATTGAGCATATTATCGCCAAAATGGATATGACTCCTTTCAATCAACTGTCAACTACCTAGAAAGAGATTATGTAACTTTCATTGCTCAACCTGAGGGATTCTCCTTACATTGATATCACGCCAGGCCCGAGTATCCTCGCATGTTTAGTATCAGATAAGAGCCAAGATGTTTGACAATGACATAGATGGCTAACATAGAGCGGGCTAATGTTTACTTAAGATTTTCTTATCTTCCGACGTGCAACTTTATTTGCTTGATCTCTTAGGCTAGGGAAGAGTTGTATTTCAGCGGCCATTACTTTTAAGCACTTGGAATCTAACTAACTTCCAGAATTTTAGCAAGAAATTACTCGAGATTTAGAGGTTATGTAGTCATAACCACCTGAGTTTCAAAGCTTCCATTTATCTCATAGTTATATAGCAATTAAATGTTCTCATAGAAAACATCAAGAGAAATCTAGTTTTTTCAAGACTTTGGGTGGCAGATATGCTATAAATCAGCTGCCACCGACTAACGCGGCTGACTTTCCGCTGATAAAGAATAACACCTGACTCTGGTCTGGATGTAAAGGGCCAGCTAACTCCCGGTCAAAACCTCTTAGGTTATGTTTAGGAACGTCAAAGGTCTTATAATAAAACAGACGGCTGACACTGCAGATCGACATGAGCCGGAAGTGAATTCAAGTGAGGGAACTTGCTTGCTTTAATCATAAGACACGGGTCTTTAAAAAGCTAGTCCGTTATATTTGTAGATGGCCGTGAGACTAGTTCTAACATGAAACTGATATACTTATACTTGCATGTATACATACTGAGAGGCAGAAAGCAGACCTGAACGACTAGATTTTGTGCTATAATAATAATAATAATCCTAGCTGCTTAAATAGCCTCTTTTTGTATAGCGACAGAAGAGCCTTGATGGCTTTCACCACCGCTTGCAGTGGCGATAAAGGATCGCCCACCGCAGGAATCGAACCCACGAGCTCAGGACCGAGGTCATGAAAGCAACCGCCTTACCTAGTGTGCCATCACGGCTCACCATATGCTATGTGGCCACTGCGGCGAACTGCCAGCTGCTTTGTGTTACCCTTGCCGCTTTCGAGTTAATCAGATGACCATTTATGGCGTTTGGCAGAAACAAATAACCACAAGAGATCAATTCCAGTCGAAAGTACGGCATGTAGTCAGGTGATGATGAGCTAGCGGTTGAATGCAGGGGCGGCAAAAACGGTAGCCAGGGCTCAGGTGCGTCAGCCGCCGCTGATTAAGCTAATTTTGCTAAGGAATGTTAGCTTTAGACTAATCGGCCTAACTGCTTTGACCAAGATCACCCGATAGGACAAGATGTGAGAACACAATCATGGTGCCATAATTTAAGCAAGAAGCGCCTTTAATGATGATCCACTTTGATGCATATGCACCTCCATATGCCTGAAAAAAAGAGAGAGATATATATATATACATATACATATATATATATATATATTTGCAATATCTGATAACATACTGCCGGTAACCATATTCGCAATAAATGATATATATATATATCATTTATTGCAAATATGGTTACTGGCAGTATATTATATTCTATACTTGAGGTCATACCTTTATAAATGTATATAATAATAATACCAATACATCTGTATTGCCTGTTAAGAGTAAAAACTCTCTTTCACGGCATTTTACATATTCTAATAATAATAATAATGCATCTCCATGGAAACCTAAGAAAACTGAATCTCTTTCTGGGAACTTTACAGATCCTGTAACCGATTGGAATAATATCAACGGGTTAATAATAATATGCACAGCGTCGGCACGGCTAAGCACTCAAAAAGCCTTTCCCACGGACGCATACATTTTGCGATAAAAATGCATTTTTAGCTCCTTTTAGGTTACGTCAAGCGAAGTGATGTTGCGACGTCAGTCGGAAGTGGTTTCCGGGCTATCAGAGCCAACACAACTATCGTCCCCAAAGCATTTGGTCAGAGGCACATCTACAAGACTTGAGTCAGAAGTGCGGCTGGTACAATGTCTAGCGTGATTGGGATGTCGTTCTGCTGAGTAGGCTTGTGAAAGACAATGCAGTGACCTAAATGCTGACCTTGTGCATGTCACGCGTAACCATGTTATTCATTTTGTTTATCAAGGATGATGCCACTCATCATTCTATTGCGTTTCCTTTGCAGCAAATGTAAAGCGCCCAAAAACAGATTGAGTTCTCTGAGGATGCTTTATCAAGTGTATTATTATTATTATTATTATTATTAACGTGAGTAACAAAGCCTTGAAGTCGGTACGCTCCTAGATAGAAAGCTAGCCAGTGCAGGTCTATGAGAAGTTGTGAAATAACGTGGCTGCGACATTCAAGACAGACAAGATTGAGTAATGTGATGTATCTCCGTCTGTAACTCCACAAAGTCATAAAGACCATTGGGGTGTTACGCAGGAGAGTTTTGTATAGCGCACTCACAGCCTAAGCGGCTTTCGGTACGCATTCGATAGCCAACAGAATTTGTTTCACGCAACAAAGAGAAAGTGGGAAGCACGGCAGAGTCAGGAGAGTAGTTGAGGTAGTGAGTACAGAGTTTGGATCAAATGTAAGTGCCTTATAGCAATATTGCACCAGAAGACCTGTGAGCAGTGAAGAGTAGAAGTTGAGATGGGATGTCAAGAAGAACGTGGAAATTTTTGCAATGAAAAGCTGATTCTAGAGCCATACTATACATTTTCAGATGATCCGCAGTGACTTTTGCCCCGCTCACAGCGGGCAACAATGCTGTTCGGCTAAGCTCCACTTGCAATATTCAAGTGCATTAATGCTTATGACAACCTGGGCCCGTCAGCTAGCTGCAATGAAAGCTTGACGAAAGACAAGATCACGTGATCTCACATCTGGTGACAGCAGCTGGAGTCGCTATCGCCACGCGGATTACTATCAGCCCTCCTCATGTACTGAAAAGATTTTTCCTTTGCTTCGGAGGGTCAAAAGTCGTGAGCGTGAACTTTTTGCACGGCCAAAGATTGGTACTCGTGACGTGGGTGCAAGGCGTACAAACAGTGCCCTTTGGCCCTCTTATCAGCTCATATCGAACGAAAAAGTGAGTGTACTCTCTTATATATCAAGGCTAGCGCGTGCGATCGGCTCACTTGACCGCTGCTTGTGAGGCTACAGAGCTGCGGGCGCCAGATTTCGGTGAGTGGTGCTGCAACAATTTGCAAGCAACGCAGTCGCGATGCTCGCCACTCCTTGTACTCCTTGATAGGCAGCTTGCAATAACCTCCTACGCTGCCTCCGCGAGTGCCGTTAGCGTTGACGTGTCTCCAGATATGCTAAAGCTGCAAGAATCGTCTTGCAGGCATGCATTACGCTGCTCTATTCGCTGTTTTGGTCGGGCTCGCCGTATCGGTGCCGCAAACGGTTCGACAGCCCAATGAAGCGCTGGACGGGCACTGGGCCCTTTTCAAGAATACCTACAGCAAGAAGTATGCCGACGCTAAGGAGGAGACCACCAGGTGTGCAAAGTCGGCTCGCCGGCTGACTGACCTGCACTGATAGCCTTGCCGCTGACTCGACAAAGAAAACACCGACGCGTTCGCGTTTGCCTGGTGGTGAACATTATTCATTCTGGTTTTCTTCTCGGCTAGGAGGCTCATCTGGGAGGATCATTTGGCCCTAATTGCCAGCCACAATCGCGAATACGACCTTGGCCTTCATACCTTCAACCTGGGCGTAAACGCGTTCGCCGACATGGTAAATGCAATGCGCTGTGACGCTGCGATTGGGCATTAGTTGTCCAAGCGCGTCTATCTGCATACAGAACAGGAAGGAATGGCTACTAGCTAAATGTAGTCATCGCTTATGAGGCTCTGACTACCGATCGTGCATTTCGTGAACATAGCTAAGCAACGGCATCGCAGCTTCTCCCCTAGTGGCTGCTGCGTTATACAGTTAACAACGCTTCGAAACTTGGTTGATACAATTTTCTCACGCAGCTGATTAAAACGAATTCAAAGTGCGATATTCGGCGCATCGCTTCTTTCGTTTGCCGAGTTTAGCCGAACGAAGAGTTCGTCAGCATCTTCAACGGCTACAAGCAATCGCTGAGGAGGGAGGACAGACTGCGCACGTCCTTTGTTGCCCCGAGCAACGTCGCGCTGCCTGACTCTGTAGATTGGAGGACACAAGGCTACGTGACACCAATTAAGAACCAGGTAAATTGACGTGCATAAATCCCGTGTCCGTCGAGCTTTCAAGTATAAACCTGCCAAAGGTCACTAACATAGCTTCCGCGTCCTTTCGAATTAGGGTCAATGCGGCTCGTGTTGGTCATTCAGCACGACCGGGTCACTGGAGGGTCAGCACTTCAAGGCCACCGGTCAGCTGGTGTCGCTGTCCGAGCAGAATCTCGTCGACTGCTCCGGCGCCGAGGGTGAGTCTCCATTTGAATGGCGGCGGTGTGCGCTCTCTTTCTCTCTCTCTCTCTCTCCCTCTCTCTCTCCCTTTCCCTCTCTCTCTCTCTCCATCTCTCTCTCTCTCTCTCTCTCTCTCTCTCGACATTCGTTCTGTCTGTGCGGCTTTAGGCTCATATACGCTCTATTAGCCCGCTCGCCCTTGCTCTGAGCGTTTGAATTGTCCTCTGCACGCTCGGGCGCACCGATACTGTGCATCTTACCATTAAGCAACTGATACGCTTCCTTTCAAGCATTAGTAAAGTTCCTAGAAATATATGCGTTCTTCTAGTGCGCTATTCCAACGTCCTGCTAGCATTGCTATCATCGTCATGTTTATCACTACTCTAACCTGGTGAGTTCTAACCAGCCGAGCCTTGCTTTGCTACAGGAAACCAAGGCTGCAACGGAGGCCTGATGGACAACGCTTTCACTTACATCAAGGACAATGGCGGCATTGATACCGAGAGCAGCTACCCATACACCGCCAAGGTGAGCTGCGCCCCCAAGTGCTTGCACGCAACAGAGATGCAACAGTCGCGTTTACGCTGTTGGAATAATCATCCCTGGTTACTTGGCCTCAGCTTAAATACATCACTGCCCGTAGCGTCTTATGGTCTTAGGCAGAGGTCTCTTTAGAGACATGCAGTGTAGATCCTCAGGACCCGCTGTCTCTTCTGCCGAGAGTGCTGCGTGTGCGCTTGCTATTGTTAATTCAGCATTTGGTAGGATTGGCGAAAGGATAGAGTGACTCGCGAGCCTGCCGACGACACTTGAGTGCTGGACGGGAAACAATTTCGAATGCAGTTATGCCCGAGCTGGCGAGCGTGTACGGATGTGCAGCGCCGCCAGAATTTCCGGAGGCAGTCGCACGCACGAGAGCAGAGGAAAGGAGATACGATTGGGGCGATTGCACTAGCCGCGCACGGGCTCGCTGGCTGCGAGTAGACGGTCCACAAGCTAACGAACCAGCAGCTGACGCGGCGCAGGCGACGCGTGAGACGATCCGTGCGGCGAATGGGGCAGCGAGCAGCGCGGCCTCGATTTTCTCAAGCACTTTCAGAAACGCGAACTCGTCGAACGGGCTGCCACGCAATCACTTTTCCCTGTGACAGGACGGCAAGTGCCACTTCAGCAGCACCAACATCGGCGCCACCGACACGGGCTTCGTTGACATCAAGAAGGGCAACGAGACGGACCTGCAGGTTGCCGTCGCCACCGTTGGACCAGTCAGCGTTGCCATCGACGCGAGCAAGATTTCCTTCCAGCTGTACAGGAGCGGCATCTACAACGAGAGGCGATGCAGCTCGACGCAGCTGGACCACGGCGTGCTGGCCGTCGGCTACGGCACGACGAGCGGCAAGGACTTCTGGCTCGTCAAAAACAGGTTCGCGATCGCAGGCGCGCAGAGTAGCTTTTTGTTTCTCTTGCAGCATTTTCATTTTTTTTCTAGCAGAAGACCATACGCTCGTACTCACAATAGTCAACGATAACGCTTCTTGACTCTAACGTGCTTACGCAAAGCTAAGAAATTGAATGAACTAATAAGGGGCGAACTGGCTGAGAGTAAGAAAATGGCGACAAGCCTACTGCGATAAATGAGCCAACGAAAATATTCTATTCATGTGATCGCGCCCTCACTTCATAGCAGCGTCTGTGGTTATAGAAATAAGGTCACCACAACGTGTCCCGCTAGTACTTACACCATAGCACATTTCAATCCAATGTACTATCTCTGCTTAACGTCAGTTGACTCCGAAATCGACCTGGTGCCTGGACGTTCGTACTTTAGTGGGTTCATGTAAAATATCTTGGCAGGCTTTAGAAAATCTGAGTTAATTCCAGCTAATAGTAGGATTTTCACCAGCCAGTTAGCGCAAAACCACAACAGGTGGTCCGAAGTACAAAAGTGGCGCTTGTGGCAACATGGAAACCCGAAGAATTCTCACAAGAATATTTTCATCACCCCACTGGAGAGGCGCAGTTTGTCCGTCACCATTAACCATTAACAGGGCAATAAGAATTACTTAAATTTATTCGTTGCTGAAAATTTTAACATAGTTCTAGTTGCGCTTACGATACTCAAATTTGCGCTATATAGTTTGCGATTTCACTTACGCGCGCCCACGAAAGTGTGGCTATGATATCCTGTCTCTTACACAGCCACTCGGGCTTTTTGTTGGAGTCTTTTGATTGCTTAATTGCTTCTTTCCTTTCAGCTGGGGCACTAGCTGGGGTGAGCAGGGCTACATCCAGATGTCAAGAAATGTCAAGAACCAGTGCGGCATTGCTACAGCCGCCAGCTACCCGCTGGTGTAAGGGCTTAAGCGGCGCGCCTTGCGAAACGCTCAAGACTTTCGGTATGACATGCGACGTTGGAAAGCGGGATGACAAGCAGGCGAGCTGAGCTGTTGATGCTGAGTAGCCATGCGCAGGCTCGAACTCTCGTCTCTTCGCTCGTGAGAAACAATAAAGAAGATTCTGCAAATCCACTGTTACCTGTGTACCAGCGAACGTATACAGCGCACGCCCATCGCTCTGCACAGTACCATATTGATGCGAATTCGTTAAAGCAAGATTAGCTTAGTCCGTCCTTATTAACGCTGTCTACTCATATGAAAGTAAAAGTTCTGTACTTATTGGAATTTATTTTTTTCGATCAAAACAAAGCGAGATTTGCCAGAGAGACACTCGCTCGCCGAACATTTGCCCGATAGCAAAATAAAAACTAGAGACTACTAACAATCGATTTTTTAAGGACCTCGCAAAAAGGAAGTCAGAACAATTTAGCGCCAATATGTAGGCATCCAGGCCGTTACAGACAAAAATTTGCTGGCTATTTTTTCCTTAAACATACTATACTATATTATTCTATAATAATAATAATATAATAAATATATATTACATTTATATGCAGTTAGCCCACGACTTGCGACGGTTTGACTTACGAAAATTCGGAGCGGAGGTAAGAACTCGGCCACAGTCTTGCAAAAAATAGAAAATCAAAACCAAGAAAACTTTTAAAATCCGCGTGCGGTCAGTGGATTTGGCGATGCCAAAACAGCAGGAAGGAAACAATGTCTGACAGCTATGCATTGTGGAACATATCATGCATGACACATTATTCTCGACATGTGAAAGACTTACGATAAGTTTTCTGATCCCATCTATTTCGTAGGTTGTGGTGACTATATAAATATAAATATAAATATATATAAATATATTAATTATATGTATTAAAAGATCTATTTAAATCCTTAATATATACATATAACTTAGCCAGCGAAGCCCTGAAATGCCAGTGTCGCGGGTGCTACCCACACCTTCTTGTTAAGGAACATATATTTACATAATCCACACGACTCTCTAATAACATCACATTCTAAGCAATAGAAAAATAATATGAATACTACCAATGGCTGACCGTTGAGCACGTATAGGTACCTTTATCCATAAAATAGCGAATAGCCACCATCATTAAAACCTAGTGATCACAAATCAAACTTTGAAAGAAATGCGCCTGCGACCAGATGAAAGATGCGCTCTCCTTCTGGAAGAGCGCATGGGCTAACAGAGAGGGACTGGCGTCAAATGAATGAGGTATGTGGATGAATGCTCAAATATTCAATCCATCCTGAGATTTGCCTCATATCTCGCACATAACTTTAATTCGTTGAATTCAAAAATCTCAGCTCTGAAAAAGGACATGTTTAGGCAAGCAGCCTCTGTAACTCTGTAAGCAAAGAACGTGCACCTGTTATGTAAAAACGGAGTATGAATTGATAGCCATACATAATTATTTTACAGCGGTTCATTACGTGAAGGTTGAAATGTCACGCTTTTGTACTTAAAAAGTAAAAAAAGTGAATCTTTTGACAGAATTCTAGCAGCTCTACCGAATCTTCGACGACCATGAACAACGTCAGCATATTTTAAGACCATCATAAGCACATCTCAGTAGCACTGTAACACAATTTCATGACATACGTGTTTTTAGCATCAATAATCCAAGCCGCACTAATATCTAATAGTAACAAACTTTGCTGAGCCACACAGGCTTAGTGTTTATTACTCTGAAGGGTTTTGTATTTCACGCTCAAAGCCTAAATGACTTATTAGACTCGAGAAGAAGCTCCCAATACATGTACCATGCAACAAAGAATGAATGACTAACTTTGAGATATTTGGCTTCTTAGGAACACAGATGAGCATTAAGCAAACAAGTAGCAGCTCTGAACAAAGATTATAAAAGAAGATTCGGTATCGGAGTCAGAAGAAGAGCTAGCACAACTCTCCACTTCTGGCCTTCTGCCATGCAAAGGGAGACTCGGTAATAGTTCCCAACTCGGAAGATAAGCTTGTCTGTCGTAAACGTCGCGATAGCCACCTAGCACTACTTCTCCTTTACCTAAATTGGCTTCCAATGAAGCAGCACGCTAAATTAAATGTCGCGTCAGTCACTCGGGTTCCCCTGCATTCTCTTTCGAATGGTTACCTATATAGTACTGACTACTAAAACATATGATCCGACCATCTGCTCCTTTGACTCTGGTAGGTTGACTGCACCTCCTACCAACCAAAAATCTTTAGGATCGTGCATTCAATTCCTTTGCACCTAAAGCCCGATACAGTACAACAACTCATTTCAAGCCAGACACTGACTTGATGAGATTGTATTTTAAGCTATAAACCCATTTATTTTTCACGTAATTTGGACCGTAGGTATGAGTCGCATTGAATGGCCTCCTTGGTTTGGCTACCCTCCCGGGCTTAAGTTGCTCGCCTTTGATGACCGAGGTCAAGGAAAATGCATTTGATGACTGAGTTCGCGGGCTCGAGCCATGCGACTGCTTATGTGAAGCGCCTGGGTAGAGATTAAGTTCTCTTAGAGATTATACAAAAATGAATTCCGACTCCGTGGACGCCAAACCGATTCCTCCGCTGTGCGGGTTGCGTTTATATACGTCACACCGAAGAGGAGTGCAAAGCGCTAAGAATTTCTTGGCGCCGTTTCTCGAAAATCTTAACCAATTCATCACCATTTTCTCGCTACAAGCTTCTCTCTAAATCTCGATTACCAAATCAGGAGCCAGGCTAGCATTGTGTCGAATGCCCTCTCAAAAATCTTCTACAAGCTGCAAGCTATTCATGCACATTGAGTACTTTCCAATTGCTTGAAATCAATCCGATAAGTACGCGATTCCGAGACGGGTGAATGACCTCGAGCGAAGGGTTTCTTGAACACTACCATTTTCCAGGGATACATCGGCAATCCTTTAGCAAGTCAGCACTTTGCACAGCATGATTATGATGATCTAGAAGCGTCTCATGATGAGCGTCATTGTTCACTTTTCTGGAATACATACGTTATAGTTGTCTAGCGACACATTAAAGTCTGAACCCCGCATTCACTGACATCGCATAGTGCCAGCAGTGTCGGTACGTGTTTGAGGGGTAAAGCTGAGTTTGAACAAGGATGTAATGTAATGTATCTCCGTCAGTAACTCCACAAAGTCATAAAGATCATGTGGGCGTTACGCAGGAGAGTTTTGTATAGCGCACTCACAGCCTAAGCGGCTTTCGGTACGCATTCGGTAGGATGAATTGCCCCCACAGCCATCAGTTCTGGTACAGCACGAGGGTACTCGGGAGCATGCACAGGCTCGCTAAACGTGACTACAGATAGGACAATTATTTGCAGTAAATGAATAGATTATTCTTACAGCCACGCCTTTAATCAACTGCTCTGATCATTGTGCTATGCATTGTGCTATGCTGGTACCGTCTCAAAATGCATCAGGTTTGTCATACTCAAAAGCGTTGGCGAGAGAAAGAAAAACTGGATGACGTTTACCTCTTTCAGTCCTCCATAACGGACGGGAGATCATACTAATCTATCGCTGTGCAGTTTTAATTACTTTTTCCTCTACTACCTGTACAGTAAATAGTGATAGTTTGTTTATCTTGGAGCATGGCAGCAAAAGTACAAATGATCAAATGCAGTACCAACTAAAAATTTAGATCTTTGCATTGATCACATATCTTAAGTTTGACAAATTCATCAGATTGATAAGTAGAACATATTAATGTCATTTATGCGCTATTAACATGAGATTCCCAATTAATACCTTCAATTTAGACGAGTCAGAATAGAAACAATAGAAACAATGTCATCATACAATCATGAATGTACCTGGGAGCGTTCGTTGAATGTGGCAAGCTGACGCTGTAAGAGACTGCAGAATAGTTTTCATAACATATTGCTGGGGCGCTTTTTTGAAAATCACACATGCAAATGGCTGAGTTCTTAAAATTTGTCTGTAATTAAATCTAAGGAGTTATAGCCGGCATGCATTTAATTAGTCACCTTTACTTTGCAATACCACCTGAGCTTTCTTTATGTAATCAGAAAATGCTAATGGAGTTACACCAACCTTACTTATACTGTTCGGAAAAAATATTTTCTGACTGAGCTGTCTTAATCCGCGGACCGGCTCAAAGACATAGATATATTATATGTCTGGAGCCGTCACACGGAGCCGACCATTACTAAACGATCCAAAACAGCAGCACGGACATGACTTTGTGGGTAGAGAATATTATGCATCAATATTCAATATTGGGACCAAGGAAATGCATTCTAGCGGAAGACTCTATTTATAAAACGCGGCGGCCAAGTTTTCAATAAATGATATTTGGGCATCAGTGGACTGCTGCCAGCCGGCACGGTCGCTGGCTGCAGCGGTCTGATCACCACTTCCGCCCATGTAGATCGCGAAGAGCAGCTCCAGTGGAACTAGGTGGCGAAAGTTTTCACGTAGAAGGCCGCACCCGAGTCTTTACCATTCTGTCGTACAAATGCCCACCAATGGCAGCCCGTATTTACAAACTGAGCTTCTATCAACCCTTTGATTTAGCCTCTTTTACATTATACTTATGCTGCCTTCAATTACTATTATTGCAGACGCGAAAAAAACTCTTTACGATCGATGGACACACTTTTACATCTTAAAGGGAGAATTCTATGCCAGCTCTCATATTTTTCTGCTGCTTGGTAAATCTGATGACATCCAGCTCTGAGATATCTTCAGCTGCCTGGAAAAGGCGGAACGAACCAGAACAGCCTGACAGCCACGCTAGCTCCTATCCAGTAGAGTTCATGCTGGTTCAGATCAAAATCGACACGGTTATAAGGGTGGTTCGACACCGAACTTTCGCTTGACTAGTTCCAGCTATGGCGGCTGCAGCTGCATATTCCATCATTTGTTGACCTTGCTAGGTCAGGGGTTTCAACCCTTTTCTTTACGGCTGTCTTGCCGACGCAAAAAAACTAGGCGTCGGCGGATGCTTTCTGCCAATATTCTACCATTTATTTCTTACTTTCTCATCTTCTTGCGGTTTTGTCGCCTGCCGCCCGCGCGTTTTGCGCACGCGTAGTTGCACCGAAACGTCCTTCTGCCCAGCCACAGTTAACTGGTTAATCTCAAGCCTTTTAGTTTCGCTACAATTTCAAAAAAGTCTGTCCCTCCGTGCTGCTGCATCTTTTGCGCTCACATTCAAACTCGTTTTCAAAATATAACCTCTTCAATTAGATGCCTTCAATGAATTTCCATGAAGTAGAAATATATTTTCACACCCGCGACTGCCCACCGACCAATTTTAAATGCATAGACAATGGTGCGTGTCATCCTTCTAAAGCCTTGGTTCGCCAAATTCTCGGTCGCAGCTCAGTGCATCTTTGTCTATAAAACCTATTTCATTTCAGTCTGCCGTAACTCAAACGGAGGTTCCAGCAAAACCCAAAGTACCCGTGTGGCGGCACAGCCCATATTGGATTGTTTGTGCAAGGTTCAGTGAAAGCGCGTGTGTTAGGCATTCCGCGATAGTAAAAATTCGCGAATAAATCATCCGCTCGTTCTTCAAAAATCTGCGTTCTACCTGCAGACTTCTTTTACGGTGCACAACGGCGCAGCGCGTGCGTCACGCCTGCGCAATCAAGGCTAGTGGGTAAGCCCTAGCCTTTCCGCACGCGATGACTCTCTATGCACTTACGACTTACGAGTCACATTGACGGCTGCGTGACCTAAGATTTCGCGTCCATTGGCTTCCGGCATTTAACTAACAAATGCCACCAGTTCATGCTAATCTCCGATTGAAGCTCCCCCACTTAATGGACCTACGAACGCAAGCAGGCGCGACACGGCCTACATCCGTGCCGCGTACCGGCAGAGCCTGGAATGTCATCCTCTGCTTTTCCCGTCAGGACTTGAAGGAGTATTACGCATTGTTAGATAACTAGTCATAATTAAATGGCTTTAGGAAGCCGCTGCGGACCTCCGTTGACGGCTGAAAACTTAGTTCTGAAAACCTGTATTCAAGATGCACGGCTAATTTTAGTTAAAGATGTAAAGATTCACTAACATATCTCAGGTGGGAACAATTTCACTCCGTTTTTGTGTGTGCGGAAAATATTTTAGCGATTGAAATAAGACTCGGCAGTTCTTTCAGTGTCCGCTCTCCATCGAGATTATAGTAATTTAAACCAAATTCATCTATTGCTCGCATCTTGCGAGAAAAGCAGAGGCGATGTTTCGAATGAGTTTTATTGCCTGTAAATTGCTCTGCGCTTCACGCCGTTCTGCGATAAGCTGCGACCACTCGCTCAAGTCAAGTCTAGACCAACGGGTAGCTGGCAGACGTGGCGATGCCGCACTGGTTCTTCAGGTTCCTCGACATCTGGATGTAGCCCTGCTGACCCCAGCTGGTGCCCCAGCTGCAATGAATGAGACGCGAAATAGACGGTCAGATTGGCAGAGGCGGCAGCTACTAGAGAGCTGCGTATTAGAGAGAGTCGAAAAGATGGCCGCACTGCCGCGCGCCAGTGCGCACGCGCGCGCCAAACATTCGACGAAGCTTCCCTTGAAGCGGTTAGCGCACCTGTTCTTGACGAGCCAGAAGTCCTTGCCGCCCGTCGTGCCGTAGCCGACGGCCAGCACGCCGTGGTCCAGCTGCGTCGAGCTGCATCTCTTCTCGTTGTAGATGCCGCTCTTGTACAGCTGGAAGGAGTTGTGGCTCGCGTCGATGGCGACGCTGATTGGTCCGACGGTGGCGACGGCAACCTGCAGGTCCGTCTCGTTGCCCTTCTTGATGTCGACGAAGCCCGTGTCGGTGGCGCCGACGTTGGCCTTGTTGAACTTGCACTTGCCGTCCTGAAAAAGCGTTAATGCTCTCGTCTTGCTCGTTTCGCGTAGCGAGCACTTTTATTAATTCAATCTTGCGTGCCTGCGGGAGGTTAAACTAACAAAGAAAGTAAATGCCGCGTCGGTTTCGGCCCCTTGACTAGTAGGAGAGTGCACTCGAATGCGTGCATCCTCTGTAATTCTGCAATCCTCCCTGACCATTTGAACTGAGACGAGGCTACTTTCCGGATCATGCAGGGAGCTCTGGGTAATTCGCTAGAGGCATTCGGCACCGCGTTAGCAGCCACACTTTCGCGTGCGTACGCCGAATCCGTCCCGCCCCTTCCTTACCGCGGCCTTGTAAGGGTAGCTGCTCTCTGTGTCGATGCCGTTGTTCTTCTTAATGTATGTGAAAGCCTGGTCCATCAGACCGCCGTTGCAGCCCTGGTTGCCTGCAATGATGACAGAAACGCGGATGCAGAACGTTAAAGTCGATAGCTGCGACTCGGCGCAACGCGATTCTCGCCGCTGCTGCTGCTGCGTCGAGTCGGTGGCGCAGCTGGGCGCCGACCGAAGGCCAGCCCAAAGAGTGCGCGCGCTCAGCGACGCAGCGGCGCGCGGCGCTCAGCCAGCGCGCGCGCTTCACCTTCGGCGTCGGAGCAGTCGACGAGATTCTGCTCGGACAGCGACACCAGCTGACCGGTAGCCTTGAAGTGCTGACCCTCGAGGGATCCAGTGGTGCTGAATGCCCAGCAAGAGCCGCACTGGCCCTGCAGCAGAGTAAACATATGCAGGGAGTTAAACCGACCAGGACCATCGTCGTCATTCTGGTAAAAGCCTTAAGATTCGGACATTTTTCGAGCGCACAGTGCTTTTCAGCGAAGCGAGATTTTTCTAGCTGCACTCGAAAGCCCAAGCGCTGATCGGCGGCGGCGGCGGCCAGCTGCAAGGATCAGCTTCTGCTTCGCGGCGCGCGGCAGCACTCGGAATACCTGATCCTTGATGGGCGTCACATAGCCCTGGGTCCTCCAGTCCACCGAGTCGGGCAGAGCGACGTAATGGGGAGCCAAGAAAGCGGCGCCGACAGCTTTAGCTCCGCCGACGGGCTGGCGGTAGCCGTTGAGTACTCTCACGAACTCCTCGTTGGACTACAATACAGTTTTGCCATTCAATGTCCGAGCTAAGTTTCACACCGCAATCTTTTGCGCGCCCGTGGCGGTGTGTAGTCGTGGAATTTCGCAGCTAACGACCCGGACTCGCGTTCTACCTTATTGCGGGATCGTTTTGGCGAATCGATTGACAGCGACCATTGAGTAGAAATTTCCACATCGCCGGGTTACAGTTGCCGCAACGGCAACGCTCGCGTGTTGGTCCAAAAGCGCTGCCGCTGCACGAAATTCCGCGCGGATAGGCACAATGCGACCTGGACTGAGAATGATACCATTGACCTCTCATTTTACATGTTTTCTCAATTGACGATATTGCTATATTAGCCGAATACGAGAAAATACTCGCGAACGCGTGCAGTCTAGGGCCACATTACGCGATTATTTTCGAGGCAGCTCTCTTTGGCACATGCTTACGCTCTTAGTATTGAATCCGTTGATCTTACACCACAGCTACGTTTGGTGAAGACCTTGAATCAAAGAGGTCGCAAGAAAGTTGACATGACAGCTATAGCTGCGTCGAAAGATAGCTAATGTCACCCTTGTTGCCTGACCCATTTCACATACCGATCTTTCCATCAGTCCACGAAAATGATAAAAAAAATGTGCTTGTAGGGAGATAAATCTGACAGTATCGGGGACATAACTCTGAACTCCATCGGAAATTCCACATTACATCAACTTGGCGTAACTTTCGGTGGAAGAAGGAACGCAACGAGCCCGCAAAAAGAAAATCACCTTTCTTAGCAACTGCTGAAAGGAAACTATACAACTCCAACGTCCATAGCTGACCAATGCAGCACATCTAGAATAAATAAAAACTACATTTCCTACGTTTTTGATAGTAATAATTTCGCCACACGCTTGCGTGCAGATTCTCACTGTCTTACTAGCTCTCAAATGGGTCTTCTCGCAGCTCCACACCAGTCTTTCTGTGTTACGGTCAAAGTGTTTCAGCTTTATAAGTGAGACCAAATGCGCAGAAAATCATAGAAGTTATCCGAGTGCTCTTACTCGGAACTCACCATGTCGGCGAAGTTGTTGACGCCCAGGGTGAAGGTCTGAAGACCCATGTCGTATTCGCGGTTGTGGCTAGCAATGACGGCCAGATGGTCTTCCCAGATGAGCCGCCTGCGCATGCAAACACTCGCGTGGTCAGTGCCAGGTCCTGTCGGTGCGACTGCCGCGGACTAGCTCTCGGCTTGTCAGGCTTGCACCAGCAATTCAATCACTCCCAGCTTGCATCACAATGTGAAACGCGCTCAGTTTGGAGAGAGAGAGAGAGAGAGAGAGAGAGAGAGAAAGAGAGCGGACGTTTGCGAGAGCGATACCATGAAGCTCGGACCGCGCCCGCTACCTCGCTGTCTCCTCTTCTGCGCTAGCGTACGCCTTTACGTAGGTGCTCTTGAAAAGCTCCCACTCGTCGCCGAGCGACGGATTCGGTTGGCGGACGGCTGGGTTCGCCAGCGCCAGGCCGAAGCACAGAACGAGAACCCCGGCGACGTACATGGCTGCAATCGAGCGAAACGGTCACGTGACGAGCGAGAAAGACCCGAAAAGTCGCGCGCTCGCTGGGTCCGCCGCTCAAGGACGCCGCTCGGTCCCTGCTGCCCGGTCGACGAGAGAAGAAGATGGCGCATGCGCTAGCTTGCAGCTACAAACGCAGGCACAGCATTCGCTCGGCTTCCGAATGGTACTGGTGCTCGTCGCCTGCGATCCGTCTGTCTCGCCTGCGATACGTCTGTTTCACATTGGCTCGGCGGAGGACAATCGGCGACGCGACGCGGCGCGGCGCGATGCGGTGTGGAGGCGGCGGAGCTGACCACGAGACGTTGGAGGCTCTGCGAGTGTGAAAGCTCGGCTCCAGCTCATTTCTTAGCAAACGGGGCACCGTTTCCGCAAGCGCGAGTCCAATCGTAGCACCGGGCAGTCACACCCGACTTTTCCACCGAGCGCTCTTTCTACTCAAATGTTGCTGGCTCGAAGGGAGGGCAACAGGATCGCACACCAAGATAATCTCGCAGGCTTTCTTACGCAGCAGAATTAGCGGCGTCGCAGCCGTGCAGCAGCCGCGTAGGCTTAGAAAACTTGCAGAGTCACAGGCAAAGACAGATAGGACAGAGAGTCGGAATCAATGCGAACGGTTTAAGTAGCTCGTGCCGATTTCTTAGATCTACTCCCAGTTCCTAGCTACTCAGCTTCAGGAAAGTCACTTGAAACGTCACGTGCAATAGCTGTCTTAATGAAGAAGCAGTTAATAGAAGAACTCACCCAAAGAGCGTCGCGCATTTTAGTTTTAGATGCAGCACCTGAAAACCACTGCTCAATACCAGAGCTGAAGTACAGGAACGGAGCGCAGCCTAGCTGTCTAAGCGCTTAGCGTATTGGTGCAATTTACAGCTCTCACCTGGAAAAAGTGCCTGACCGCTCAGCTTGAGAACCGGCGGATAGCGATTTCTAGCAGCGGGTCATCAGCGCTCATATACACGCGGCCGCCGCCGGCGATAGTCCTATCTTTTCGTCGCAAACAGATCAATCTTGCATCACGAGCCACAACTCTAAGATACTGGGAAGTACTCACGTGCTGAGCTTGTGACTAGTGGGACAAGGCAGTGCGCGATTTGAAGCTCGGTTCCTCGTGATAGTGACTCTCCACGATTAGCTCAGTGTGAGAGCGCGACATTCGCGACCGCGGGAGTATTGCGCTTGCACTGAGAGTGACGCTGCAGTCTTAGGCTCTGTCTGCAGCTAGGTGACACGTGCCCGCTGACGTAACGTTGGCAACGCTTCGCACGAGCACACAGGCTAACTGCAAGCACAACCACTATATATCTTGCTTTTTGTTAAAGCATCCTTTTCACAGTCAATCTAGAAGCGCATTAATTGAAAATATGCTAGTATTTCTACAGCGATACTCCCCAGCAGCACAGATTCCCCACGGTTACCAACAACAAACTAAACCGAGAACCTCATTACCAATATATGCTCGTACTAATGCAAACTGCAGCCTTTGCCTGTGAACATCTTTCACTCTGCCAAGTTTTCTAAATCTTGAAATAGTCACACTAACAGACGTATGGCTCCATTCGTCCGTTTGATCGCGAGACAGAAGTAAATTGCCTGAATGCCTGTATGTCGTAATCTCGCACGCCAGTTGTTGAAGGCAAAGAAAGCTGACGCCTGTCAACCGTCTCTTGCGTCTTTAGCCTTAATAAAGTCACTGAAGCTGCGACTACATTCAGACGTTTTCAGTGTGCAGCTGCTTTTTATAGGCTTCTGGTGAGGCCATTCATTCGTCTAGCCATTCTTTCGTAAGGGATAGAGGCTGGGCACGAAACCGTTCGCATTTTAATCGGAGAAAGCTTAGTGGTAAACAAGGTCTGGCCAACAGCTCAAGCTTATTGAAAGAGAGTTGAAAGAAAATGCACCGTCGATCCAAATTCCGCAATGTAGCCGGATTGAAGATAGCGACCGTAAGTCGGCCTCGTTAAATCCAGGCAGCGTATCAGCGAGCCCTGGCAGATGCCGCAGCGGCGTTCAGTCCAAGCGCTCACCCCGTCGTCGGCGCACCTCAACGGGGAAGGAGGCCGGCGCGGAGGCACGGCTCCTCTGAAGCTCCATCTGATTGCCAGAGACAGCCTTCTATCTGTTTACTCTGCCTTGTCGCGCGGCCTTCGGACGCTTCGTCACGCGTCTCGCGACAGAGCTGAGAGAGAGAGAGGGGGGAGAGAGAGAGAAAGAGAGAGAAAGAGAGAGAGAGAGAAAGAGAGAGAGAGAGAGAGAGAGAGAGAGAGAGAGAGAGAGAGAAAGAGAGAAAGAGAGGGAGGGAGGAGTTTCTTCACGACCGGACGACGCGTCAAAAGCGCTCAGGACAACGATGGTCATGTCCTACAGCTCGCAAACGACGTACCGCTTCTCGTCGCTCGCTGGATTCTCTGCATGGCAGCTCGCAGCGCGCCAATGCCCTTGACGAGGAGACATCACCATGCGATCGCTGGCAGCGGCTCATGTCTCATGCAGAAACACCGGAAGTTTACTGAATCGTCAGTGCGATGCAGCGGCAGATCGTTTCCCCGGCCCGCTGGTCAGCTTCGGACCCAGCCGAGCGCCCAGAGCTCAGCGCAGGCGGCGTCTGTCTCGGCTCTGTCTCACCCGAATCCCGCTGTGCGGCCAATGCCGCAGCGCCGGCAGCCTGCGCCAGCCGAAGCGGCGGCCGTTCCCACGCGAGACCGGCAGCCGCTTGCCGCAGACCGCTGCCGCCGCCCTTCAGAGCGTGGATCAAGCGCGCGATCCGGCGTCACGCCAGCGCGTCCGCCGACTGCTCGCAGCCGCCGCGACTGGCTCGCGAGCCAGTCGCGGCGGCGCCGGAGAGCGCCGGAGAGTGCCGCCGCGACTGGCTCGCGAGCCCGCTGCACTCGGGCTCTCTCCGACGGCCGCGCTGGCAGCGGCGTATTCGTCTTTCCGGCGCGCGCGGAGAGCGCGCGGTGCGCTGCGAGCGCGCGCTTCGCGGCGAGCGCTCGCCGAGCGGTTAGCGCGTGGAGCGCGGAGAGCTCAGTGAGCCAAGCGGATGAGCGTCGTTTCAGTCCGCTGCTACTAGGACGGTGACAGGGGAGCGAGCGAAAAAAAAGGAGAAGACGGCGCACGGTGTAAGCACGCCCGACGCTTGGCACTTGTCAAGCAGCGACTTAAGGCGGATTCTCGTGGCGTCTTTAGATGCATAATGCTGCTTGAAAACTGCTCCCCTGATCGCTTAAAGAGTTGAGGGCAGAATTTCTCGCAGTTCAAGAGGGCAGAACTTCTCGCCGTCCGTAGAGGGTAGCACTTGGAGTGGTTTCATTTGCTTAGCTACTAAATAGGGGTTAGGCAGCTGCCAATGTAAAGGCACGTCAGGGCGCTCTCCAGCAATCAATAGAAAAACAAGCCAATTAGTTGAAAAATGTCTCCAAAGGTGAAACAATTTGCTGATATCATGGTTAAGTTCACTAATCATTTAACGTGCCACCCATATCAAGAAGAGAAAGGGAGTCTTCCGATCACTGAAACGTCGCAATGCGGTCGGATAAGGCTACCTTTTACTTAACGACATCTACCCTCCTGCTGCTAACCACAGCACATTCTTTCCAGCCTTCGTGAGCTGCTACGTCTGTGCTATTCACAACCTCAACTGCACTCCCGACTAAGCTATGCTTTTCACTTGTTCTTTGTTGTGAGAGATGAAGTATGTTGGCTAGCTAATGTGTACCAAAAGCCGCTTGGGTTGTGAGTGCTTTATAAAAAAACTTGCTTTCGTAAAATCCGCGTAGTCGTTATGGCTTTGCGGAGTTACTGACAGATTCAACGGTACATTCCTAATGGTTTTGAGGTTGGTGGCTGTCTTTTTCTGTGAAGACATTAGTAACAGCCGCAGAAGCCGCTATACTCTTTCATTGCACAGTCTCAATTCTGCTTATATTTTTATTTCGATAGCTCACTAAAATGTGATAGTTGCAACATCGAGGATTCTGAAGAGTGTCTCAGTTTTCTATACTGAAAATTTCTGAATTCATGAGGATCTGCGATAAAAAAAACACCTATTGTATGGCAGCTCTGCATGAAGCCTCGTTTAACGCGTGGTCGCTCTATATAGACGAAGTATTCAAAGAAAACTGCTTCTACTGAACTAGATGCACAATCTTGTCTGATGTATGCATGTAGCAGAAAGCTGGTCTTATTCATTCATATTATTTGGGAACTAAGATCTAACATAATATATTTTATTGTGTTAATAACTCAAGCCCAAAGAAGTACCACCACACTGTAGGAATCCAATGAGTTGGCAATCTTAGGGAAAACAGGGTTAACGCTGCATTATCATAGGAGTAACACACGCGAGATGACCTTTTTAAAGTTTTTTGAACGAACCTATGGCTTCCAGCAAAGAATATATTTTCGGTCTGTATCCTTTTTTCTAACTTAGAAAACTATGAAGGAAAAAATAGTGGATGCACTAACTAATAACCTCTCAAAATCCCAATCTCTTGAGGCGATGCAAAGGAATTGGTAAAGTAAAAGGATATACTAACTGCAGTTGGTGAAAAAATTGATGTTAAAACATCCTAAATAGTTTTTAGGTGTGACTCACTTGAGCTGCCAAGAAAAAAGATTATATTCTCAAAAGTACATGGTCAACCAAAGATACATGCTCGGTTCACTTCTTTTTAAAAGTTATACTCTACCGGTTGCGAATTAAACCGCCAAGTACAATCCGGACTTTCATTTGTACGCTTATTACAAACAGCCATACTTTTGGTTTGGTTCCTCTCTTTCATTTTGCATATCAAGCTCTCTCAGATACCTACCGCATGAATTAATTGTATTCACACTTGGATGGAAACAAATTTTCTCAAATATAATGGCGATAAATCTGCCTTGCAACTGGTGGGAAAAAATAGTGATGCTCAGAAAATGGAAGAAAGCCCTCAAGCTGAGCTCAGTCTATATATCTCGTGTGGCATCTGCATTAACTCTGCGTATGCCGTTCTAAAGTTTTCTTTCACTAGACGATCAAATCAGCTTCATTGTCAAGTCACTAATTGCAAGCTTTCTGGCTTGTGCAATTACGCGCTTAACGTTGGTACGAAGCACGGCAGCTAGGCTTGTCTGCCGTGAGCATTGCAGTTGCCAAACTACACCGCTTGTCGCCGACCTGAACTTGTTCGACATCAAGCAGCGCATCGACTTCAAGGTTTTGTCATTCACTCTAGGTCCCTGTATTAATTCACCTCAGCCTTCCTATCAAAGCTACTTCAAAGTCATTTTACCAACGGCTCTTTTGACTAGAAATGTTAACTGTGTATTGAACTAACCTCGAATATTTTGGAGACCGTGCCTTTAGTTTGTATGCTTCCTATGCCTTGAACTAACTCCCAGCTGACGTTACGACATCTCCTGACTTGAGATATTTAAAATTAAGCTAAAATGCACTTGATGCTCGCAGAATTTGCTGGTTCCTTGTCCTTTGCATGCTTATGCTTGGTGACATTGTGTGTGTCACCATTAATCGTATTTTTATGATTCCTTTCATTCTATGTAAAGTGCATAGAAACAGATTTAGTTCTCTGTGAGCCCGATGCAAACGCATTATAATTATTATTATTGTTTTTTATTAGATCTGCCTACTTTCAGATATGTAAACTTGCACAAACTCAGGGTAGCCTATGCAGGTATAATAGATCTAAGTTGGTCCAAGCTTTTGTGACTTCGCATCTGGACTTCTTTCACTCACGACTTGCAGGTCTTTGTCCCTGTGCAATAAGGTGCTTACAGTTGGTGTAAAATTCTACTGTAAACTTGCCTGTCATGAAAGTTGCATACGCCGATTTTCACCATTCAAGGCGACCTGCAATGGCTCCCTACGAAACAGCGTTTTGACCTTAAGTATTGTCGCTAACTTTCAGGTTTATTCACTCTCTTGCTTTGGCCAACTTATCAGAGTTACAGCTCAATCAGGCTAGTCATTGTACCAAACGCGCTCTTCAGAAGCCATTAATTTAGCGTGCCTCTAATCGAATGCCTTGGAAACAAACCACATACTTAATTCTGCATGTTCCAAAAGCCTAAAACTCAATTTCTTTTGAAATCGTGATATCCCTTTATATGATGGCACGATTTGGTTCCAAGAGAATTGTGTTTTGATGCTAAAACGTACGGAAAATGTGAGCATATGATGACATGCTTCCTGCGCAGCACATTTAAAGTGCCTAAAAGAGTTATCTTTAGGCAATAAATAGATCTCTTATATTATTATTGTTATTGAACTTGTACTGGACACTTTCAACAACTTCTCATCACTATGGCATAAGAAGGTCAGGTGACTGCCAAACTGGCATCCCATTTTATACAATGCAGCACGCTTTGTTCATCAGATTCTTACTTGGGTTGTGTTCGACTTTAACTGTACCGTCGATTTCTTGCAAATTCTGTTAAACTGTCTTCCACACGCGTAGATTTAATTAAACCGGGTGTATAGAACTTTTGCCATTTCGTAAAAATTGCCGAGCAAGCCTGCTAATTAAAGCGAGAAAGTCCATCCGTCCTTCCGTCACGCAGTACGTCCGTCATGCTGAAAGATGGCGACCAGTACTTCCGAGAATGACGTGTAATTCTATTATGGCTCAGCGGAGTTAGTCCACAGGCAGTGAGCTCTAGTAGTTATAGAGGTGCAATTTTTCTGAGAGGTAATACTTGGCGCATCCACTGAATTGTCGTTCGCAGTGTTCTGAGGGTGCTACCATAAGCTACTCTTCATAAGATTGCAGCTGCTTGTGAACCAACCAAGAAAAACCTTTCACATTTTCCCGCACCTGATATAAGCAAGCCAAGACGACAGAAAGCATGCGTCATTCATCACAAATGCAACCGATTGCTCGTAAGAATATTTTCCAATCGGGTAAAACTGCAAAATATAGATTTTCTATAGCTCATAAATACTCAAGAATATATATTGGCTCTTAGGTAAATCAGTTTTTAGGTGAACTGCTATCATGATTTTCCTGCATTTTCATGTAAATTTGTTTTAACCATTGCTCAGTCAAAGGAATGTAAAGCAAGCCATTCGTTATTTGTTACATAGATGCGATTCGCTCGCTTGACCTTCTAACACTCGGCTGCTTACACTAAGAACTTATGTAATAGTGATGTGACGCAATTTATTAGTATAAGTTTTGTGAAATTCTACATGTGGAAATTCCCATGTAAAAGCTTTTGCCTTCTAAAGCGAAGAGATAAATTGCACTTCAAGCTATATAGGTGAGTTGCAGCGATACCGGATATCCAGGCATTGGCAATAGCTATAGCTTCAGTGACACCAATAACATGAATAGCAAGAGCACGAGTAAGCCCTTTTTCAACTGCGCGATATATTATTTATTCGTGATGACAGTTACTAATAGCATCCTTAGATCATTATTCATTTTGTTTGTTTTTCAAGCATGATTTTACTTACTATTCTATTGCGTATCACTTTGCAGCAAATGTAAAGCGCCTAGAAAGAGATTAAGTTCTCTGAGGGCGCTTTATCAAGTGCAATATTATTATTATTATTATTATCATCATTTCGCGGCTTAAGCCAATGAATATCGGTCGATGTGTTACCCTTGAAAACGTTGCTTTAGTGGATCCAATTATGTCCCCGAGACATTGTGTCGGCTCGTTCAGTTCACGCTCCCAGTGTGCATAGCCAAAGCGGCGTCTATCAATTTAAACTAGTGGATAGCTGGCAATTGAAGCGATGCCACACTGATTGCCGCGATTTCTTGACATTCGAATGTATCCTTGCTCGCCCCAAGTTGGTCCCCAACTGAAAGAGAAAAATCAGCTCTTTGAATGCACACAGTAAATCACAAGGCCGCAAACTTGAGAAGATATATCAAAGTTATTTGGGTAAGTCGAGAAATTTGAGCTACCGTGGCATTTCAACGTTGCACACTTGGAGAGGATTGCAATATTTGAAAAAGTAACACTGTCAGTGGCCTTGCATTGGGAATTAGGATAATTTGAATGATAATGCTCTAATCCTTTGTCTTAGCCCAATGCTAAGGTGCTCGCTCTTCTCGTCTCAGGTCGTGAGCCCGAGTCCCGCAGAGTGAGTTATCTTGTATTTACCACTGCAAAAGGTGGTTATAGCCGTTAAGGCTCTTTTGCCGCTATTTAAATAAGCCTGTTGAATCAGCTATTTTTTTGTCTATCTTCTCTCGACACACAAAACAAAAAACCAAATGACAGTTTAATTTTGAAGTTCTATCTGTAACTTGGTACCAAGGTATGCAGCTCAAACCGCCTTCGTAACTGATCATCTTGTACAAAGGTCGGCTGATGTTTGCTAGCGAATTCTATTCAGCGAAAATCTTAATGGAAAACAGCAAGTTGTCAGGCTCTGCAATTCACCAGATAAAACATAGGAATGAATGAGGATGAAAGGCTACCATCAGCAGGGGAGCGTTAATCTTTATCTGGACGAGGCAAAATATAATAAAAATACCATTTGTGTGTATATCTCCATAGGAGAACTTGTTCTCTATTCAAGAATTTCGCACATGCCGCAGGGCTAGAACCCACGACCTCGGTCGTCAAATGCATCCACCTTGACCTCGGTCATCAAAGTTGAGCACCTCAACCCCTGCGTCAAACCAGGGTGGCAAGACTTGCACGATTTTCTTGTAGGTAGTGTTATACCGGCCACTAATGAAGAAATAAATTATAGCGCAAAATAACTGTGTCTATTCGACAGGAAATCGGTGGTTTCTCATTGAGTAATATTGAACATAAATTCGTCGTTGGTGGCTGAATAGGGGGCGGTCTAAGTCAGCGATTTCCCAGCTGCAGCGATGTGAGGAATTCTTTCCCTGCTCCGCTAGCTCCGCCAGCAGTTACCATCATGTCCTCTTTATATCGCATTCGCATTTCTGCCGCGGTTACCTCTTTCGACGCTAGAGCTCCTCGTCGCCTGCACTGCGTTTCGGTTCAGGCGACGGCAAGCGCGCCCACTCGATAAAGCCGCGGCGGCAGTATCGGTAGCAAATCGAAGCGGCGCCGTCGCTCGGCGAACCTGTTCTTGACTATCCAGAATGCCTTGCCGCCTTGAGCGCCGTAGCCAACCACGAGCGAGCCATGGTTGGGCGTGGTGCTGCATTTCTTTTCGTCGTAGACGCCGCTCTTGTACAGCTGAAACGACGGCTGCGTCGCGTCGATGGCATTGCTCACCGGGCCAACGGTGCCGACGGCCACCTGCAGGTCCGTCTCGTTGCCCACCTTCACGTCGACGTAGCCCTTGTCCGTAGCTCCAATCGTTGCTTTATTGAATTTGCACTTATCGTCCTGGAAGTAGACTCGCACAAACGACGTGCCGCGATAGCTGCAACCCCGAACCACAGGCGCAGCGATCCCTGCGGGAGTGCAGTCTGAGAGGGTGGACCTATCGCCGAGTCCCTACTTGTAGGGAATAAATAAAAGCTTTTACCGAAGGTTAAATCCATCCGTTCTTCACCGGCCTCTGCCATTATTTCACAGAGAGAGAAAGAGGGAGAAAGAGAGAGAGAGAGAGCGAGAGAGAGAGAGAGGGAGAGAGAGAGAGAGAGAGTGAGAAAGAAAGAGAGAGAAAGAGAGAGAGAGAGAGATAAAGAGAGAAAGAGAGAGAGAGAGAGAGAGAGAGAGAGAAAGAGAGAGAGATAGAGAGTGAGAAAGAAAGAGAGAAAGAGAGAGACAGAGAAAGAGAGAGAGAGAGAAAGAGAGAGAGAGAGAGAAAGAGAAAGATAGAGATAGAGAGAGAGAGAGATAAAGAGAGAAAACGAGAGTGAAAGAGAACGAGAGAGTGAGATAGCAAGACAGAGAGAGAGAGAGAGAGAGAGAGAGAGAGAGAGAGGGAGAGAGAGAGAAAGTCGAAGGTTCAGTGGAGCCGTCAGTACGCCAGCTCACCGAGGCTTCATTCAATTACTCGGTCCTAGGCTAAAGGCTCAAATCGTGGCGATTATTTATTGACCTTCTATCACCTGCCGCGTCTACTATCGCATGTAATTGAGAAGCAACGCCGTTGGCTACTGACTTCCGAAGCACATGCTACGCTCCCTCGACAGCGGACACGTGACTGACCTGACCCGTGTAAGGATAGCTCTTTTCGGTGTCAATCCCTCCGTTCTTCTGCACATACAGGAAAGCGTAATCCATGTAACCTCCAGAACAGCCGCTGTTTCCTAAATTCGTATAAAAACCAAGCAGAGTAAATCAAATTACCAGTTTAATTTGATGACAAAGCATGCAGCAAAACTAGAGACCTATTTCACGGTCCACACCATCTGCAAGGTAGTTGTAAAATGAAATGCCCTACGTAACGCTTTCGCTCTTGCTTGGGAACAAATTGTCTTCTCCACAGATTTTACTTGTTTATTCTTCCTCTTGCTAATCGTTTGACTATCTTACCCTGGCTTCGCTGGGATGGGCCATTCACTTAGCTCCTCACGTGACCTTGACGAGGTGCTTCATGCATCTTGTCTTGTCAATGCTGACTCTCAGAGGTGTAGCACCAGCCGCGGTTATGTAGCGAATTGCCGAGCGCCTCTGCACAATAGGCTAAAATTAGGTGTTCATTGCACGCAAATTCTTGCGAGACAAGCCGAAAACTGCGACAATCCAACGTCTAATCAGAGCGCGATATGAGGACGGCGACAAGAGGCAACTGGCCGCTCGCATCGTGTTAAGATCTTTTTTTCTTAAGGTAGCTGTCGAATCCCGACGGTGGCGCGCATTCTCACTCGGCTCAAGTAATCACGGCCACCCGGGTGCTGCCTGAAGTGGACGCGGTTTTAGCGACAATCCTGCAGCGCTTCGAAGTGCTTGAAACGAGCGAAACGCGTTTGACCACCCGCCTTTGGCCTGAGCTGAGCTCGAAATCGACCTTCACGTGATGTACCGCGAATAACCCTGTGCGGGACGCGAGGGCTGGCTGCACACCCGACGTTTCAAGCAAAGCGGGTTGGACGCAGACGGATGCGGCGAAAGAAATCCAAGCGAGGCAGACAGGAAGTCGCTACCGCTATCCGACCATAACCGATCGCTTGCGACTCGACGTAGGGGTCAACCACAAGAGCCGCTGCAGGTCCAGCGGTCCTCTGAAGGCGCGACGACCGTCCGACCTGAGCAGACGACGCGCCAGGCCGTCGAGTCGAGCGAAGGACGTCGAGAGAGCCGCGTTCGCAACCTACCCCACCGCAGTGATTCGCTCATTCGTCCGCTTCTTTTTCGGTTCGCGGGCGCCCCGCCCCGCCCCCCCCCCGACGGGCACATGCGACTCAGAGTCGGGCGGATCGCTCCAACGCTCGCACGCCTCTGTACGCGCGAGCGCCAAGATGTACGAGACTGCCTCATAGCTCGTCGCTCACCCTCCGAAGTCGAACAGTCAATGATATTCTGCACCGACAGCTGCACCAGTTGACCCTTGGCTCGGAAGTGCTGGCCCTCCAGTGAGCCGACGGCGCCAAAAGCCCATGACGATCCGCACTGTCCCTGCACGTAGCGGTTAGACTCGAGTGACCATGCCTTAGAGGCGAGCAACCTCGCCGCCTTCGAGGCGAGTGAACCTGCCTTAGAGGCGACCAACCCGCGCCCTGGAGGCGAGCGACCCTTTTTTAGAGTAGCCAGTCAGAGGCGACCGAGGTGCGGCTTAAGACGAGCGCGGCTGAGCACGTGCTGGCGCCAGCTAGTACCTGATCGGCCACCGGCGTTACGTAGCCCTTGCTCCTCCAGTCGATGGACGGCGGCGGCGAAACGTGGCTCGGCGCGACGAACGCCGACCCAAAGCCACTCGCGCGTCCCGCTTTGACGTCGCTCGCCATGGCGGCGAACTGCTCGTTCGGCTGAAGCGGAAGTGGTGGAGAGCTCTCGGTCGCAGCGCGTACGTCGGCCGGACTGCCGGGCTTAGCGACGCGCACGCCGGAAATGCTGCTCAGCGTTACGTGCCAGCCCTAGCACTCGGCCAGGTGCCTAAGTTCATACCGGTTAATTCATCAAGAATCGGAGAGCTTATGACGAGGTGCCTATATTGCGTAGCCGCTGGTGGTGGCATGCGGCATATCGCCGTAAAATAGCCTCGCTCTCCGTCGATTCTAACCTATTCTCTTTCGTTCAATCTTACCCCGTTTCTCGTTCCGCCGTTCCGTCTGCTTTAAATTATTCGGTCGCCAGCATCGGTATAGTAAGAGCTCCGACAATCCTTAAGGATTTCAGTAGGTGATTGACAATGTATGCAGAAAGGCGATAAGTTTAACGATCGTGAAAACTTCGTATATGGGCTGTCGCTTTGTTTCTGCCATTTGTCTCAATCTCGGGTTTGTCTGCCTTAGGTGCGCATCAAGGAAAGACGTGCAGTTGTACGGATGATGAGCGTTCGCTGATGATGAGCGTGTTATCGGTAGTGAATGCTATTCGGAGCTCGTGCGAACCAATTTTCTCTTGGCAATTTAGAAGTCTCACGGCGAGCATTTACACAACCGGCCCAGAATCGCACAGCCCTCGATAAACCAAGCCGCGATTGGCGCCCGGCGCTCGAAGCTTTTGAGAGCGGCAGAGAGCTGGTGAGCGAAGAGGTCGCCTGCTGCGCGCACGCGCGCGCGCCCCGACCCACCACGTCGGCGAATTGGTTGAGGCCCAGAGTGTACGAATGAAGGCCCATGTCGTGCTCCCGATTATGACTGGCGATTAAAGCCACGTGGTCTTCCCAGACGAATCTCCTGCGCGCCGAAACCGTGCGCTAGTAGTCGCACCGCCAGCCAAAGCCAGCGGCGTCAGCGGCGTCAACGACCGCTCGCCGCCGCCACTGCCGCAGTTAAAGCAGCGAACGGCGCTCACCTGCTCCGCTCCTCCGCTTCGTTTCTGTACCGCTTAGCGTAAGCATTCTTGAAGAGCTGCCAGTGCGCGTCCATCGCCGCTTCCGGTCGGCGAACGGCGGCGGCGGAGGCCGCGGCCGGCAAGCTGGCGTACAGCAGCGCGAGGCAGACGACGCCGAGCATGGCTGCAACGGAATCTCTCTAGTGCAGCGACGCGTCGTCTGACGCTCCTAACCCGGTGGCCGCCGGTCCCGCCCACCATCGGGCGAGCAGCAGCGGTGGGCGGGGCAGACGACGCCGGTGGCCACCGGGTCACGTTGCGAGCCGACGAACAGCGCAGAATTGGCCTCTGGCGATCGCGATACCTAGCAGCAGCTCGCACGTTCGCGAAAGGAAAGCAACGCGCCCGAGATCCGCCCGCTCGTCGATGGAGGCGTCGAGAGAGCTGTAGGACCGGTGACGTTCGCGATCCAACAGCCACGTCTGGCGGCGGCGGCTGACGGGTAAAATTGGCGCTCGCTCGGGGGATCTTCAGTGCTCGCGAGCTCTCCGGAGCCGAGCGTGCGCCCGATGAGATTTCGAGGCGCGCGCTGGCTCGTTAGCAACGTCGCTAATCTTGTCGGGCCTATCTGAGGACGGCCGAGGAGCGCTCGACAGCCGACGACCTGCCTCTGCAGAGTCACGTGCTAGTCCCTCCCACGAACTCCCCCGAGCGCATGAGCGCGCATGTGTGAGAAGCCCGTGACTGCCGGCGCGACTGGGTGCTGCTTTCGTAACGTCGGCGTGCTACATCGCATCACCCAGTTTACATTTTGATCTAGACATTAGCCGCAGTTCCCGAATACACGAGGATTGTGGACCGTTTATGTCAATATCAACGGTTAGGCGGCACAAAAAGCTCAAGTCGTGTGATAGTCAGTTTTCGAACAAGAGATTACCATGCTGCAGCTGTTGCTGGACACACGCAATCCTCTGTATTAGTCAAGGAGGTTTTTCTACGCTGAGGAAATGGCCACGTTCTTTTAAGTTACACGAGCTCTTTGTAACTGCAGCCTTCCGTTACCGGCAGCAAACCTGCATGTATCGAAGCAGCATCTGCGACTCGCTGGCCGTGCTTTGAGGTGCCGGCTTCGCCGGTGCTTTACAGGCAAGATCTGACAAGATCTGGCACCATTGCGAGAGCTGCGGTTGCGGCAACAATGGTTCTAGTGCAGGAGCCGCTCGAAGCGAGTTCGTGGCGATGGGAGTGCCTGCCTGGTCTGCACGCAATCGCGTGCTTGAGCGATCCACAGCCGGGGCCAAGCTGTGCGTTACTAACAGCATACAGACACGTTGCTGTGCAGCCGGTGCTAAAGTGAATAGTAGCTGGATTTATCAGGCAGGCAGGCAGGCAGGCAGGCAGGCAGGCAGGCAGGCAGGCAGGCAGGCAGGCAGGCAGGCAGGCAGGCAGGCAGGCAGGCAGGCAGGCAGGCAGGCAGGCAGGCAGGCAGGCAGGCAGGCAGGCAGCAGGCAGGCAGGCAGGCAGGCAGGCAGGCAGGCAGGCAGGCAGGCAGGCAGGCAGGCAGGCAGGCAGGCAGGCAGGCAGGCAGGCAGGCAGGCAGGCAGGCAGGCAGGCAGGCAGGCAGGCAGGCAGGCAGGCAGGCAGGCAGGCAGGCAGGCAGGCAGGCAGGCAGGCAGGCAGGCAGGGCAGGCAGGCAGGCAGGCAGGCAGGCAGGCAGGCAGGCAGGCAGGCAGGCAGGCAGGCAGGCAGGCAGGCAGGCAGGCAGGCAGGCAGGCAGGCAGGCAGGCAGGCAGGCAGGCAGGCAGGCAGGCAGGCAGGCAGGCAGGCAGGCAGGCAGGCAGGCATTGAGCGGTCTAGAAACCTTACACAGCTGTGACAGTTGGGGAAGGCAGGAAGGAGGAGAGGGTGCATGCATGCCGTTTCAAACGGCAATAGAAAAAGTTGCAGTTCAGCATCCTGTCTAAATATTCTAGCCATGCCTCTAATTTATACGAAGACAGACTGACGATTCAGCTGTTAAACCGTGACGTTTGGACTCGCAGGTAGTGGAAATTTCCGGACATGCTGCTGTTACCACCGCCCAATCTCGAGTCTGCCAGCGAACATGCTAGTCGTAAGACTATGACGTCATTCGCAGTACCCGTGGTGCAGCAAAGCTGCCGGTGATGATGCAGATATGGTGCGATCATATTTGCATCTTCAGAAACATATGTATGACCTCGAATTTAGGGTTGAGCTGCTTTACCGATTCTTGCATATACTACAACAGCCTGACGGTTTTGCTGTGCATACTTACATCAGCAAAACATAACGAAGCTTTACTAGCGGAGCGATGGTGTCTAACGTGTAGACGCAGGCTCGATGAGTATGCAAAATAAAATGTTAATGCATTACTAAACCCACTTTCATGACAGTATATGCAGTTTATGAATAAAGCAGGCCTAGCTGGACTTACAGCCCGACTTGCAAAGTGGAAAACATAGGCAGTCGGGGAAACAATGTCGGTACGATAAAATACCTAAGAATGTATGGCTGCTGCCGACTATGGCTAATTCTTTTCAGCGGTCCCGAGCTGCTACTTCCATGCTACTCACTACCTCAACTGCTCTCCTGACTGTGCTATGCTTCCCACTTTCTCTTTGTTGCGTGAGATGAAGTCTGTTGGCTACCGAATGGGTACCGAAAGCCGCTTCGGCTCTGAGCGTGCTATATAAAAATCTCCTGCGTAACACCCACATAGTCTTTATAGCTATGTGAAGTTACAGTTTGAGATAAATTTCATTTTATTCCCGCGATTAAGGTGCTGGCCTTTAACGACCTAGGTCAAGGTGAACGTATTTGATGACCGACTTCGTGGGCTGGAGCCCGTGGCATAAGTGAAGCGCCTCAATAGAGATTTGGTTCTCTTAAGAAATACAGATAATTTATATTTGTGTATTCGAAACCAGAGGTGAGTGCACTGCAAGAACATCCGAGCCGATTCTCACGGTTGATACTAAGGTAAATGCATCCCAGTCACGAATACACCGATCAGCGATACCCAGCAGTGCTCAGCGGCACAGCGAGGTGAGTAGCGAGTGTTGCGCTCTGAAACTCATTGAGCGCTTGGATGAGATCGCAACCGTAGTACTTATAATCCTCATCTTTTGCCATTCCCATTGAATTAGCTTCTTTTTCTAAAACAAATCAATGCAGCCAGAGTGTCTGCCTTTGCAGTAAAGAGACGAGACAGCGAGCGCAATACTAGGTCTTAAGACTAAAACGACCAGGCGGACTCACTCTATAACTTCTGAAAGATCGTAAAAACGTCATCAAAGGTATTTAACACATACTAAACTTAGTGAGAAATTATTGACGTGACACTTCTGAGCATCTACAGTATTTACATACATACATATCTCCGTTTCTAATTCCGTTTAGCGGCAAGAGGCAGACTAATCGAGCTTTCCGCTCGAAAGTTTTCCATAGCCCACTCGAAGCCAGAGCAATGATACAGCAATAAGTCATTCTCATAGCGCCCCGAGAGAACTTAAACTTTATCCAGGAACTTTGAAAGTCACTGCAAGAGAATCAATTCCCGTGGGGCTTGTGATGCGCGATGTATCAAGCATGCAAAAGCAAACAAGTGACATGCGTGGGCCAGCAAACATGTTGGCACGAGCACCAAATCATGCACAGATATGCGCTTAAAGCACGCCAGAACAAGACACACGAGTTCACTGCGGTGAAAGGGAAGCTCCGCAGAAGTGATGTGCGATTAGCTGAGACTTGAAAGATCCAAGGCCATTCCGGATGATGACCACAGCCGGTCAAACTAAGAAATCAAACTAAGAATTGGAATTATTTTATGAGAGGATTACATACAGGAATGAATGTATTTTATCTTGCACAGAGATTTACTAAAATACCTAAACGTGAAATTAGAAATAATATAAATATGATTACAATCTTAAAACAAAATAGTAGTGATATAGAATACATTCGTGAATCATATGTTGGTGATATAGATAGAAGAAAATTCAAAGAAGGGCTTGATTCTAGCACTAGAAAAAGATTTGAATATTGTGTTATAGACTTGACTAAGACTGAAGATGAGGGTAGATTTTGGTCTATTGATGATGATGGAAAACAATTGATAACTACTTTTAATCCATATTATGTATAGGAATGATTAACGGAAAATTATATCAAAGAAGTAATAGACCATATGAAGAAAGTGTTCAAGAAACACTTGATTTAAAAAACTTACTTGATAACTCAAGAAAAATGGCGTAAAGCAAATATACTAAACAAAAAGCAAGAAATACAAAGAATTGAAGCAGAAATAGCCGTAAGAGATAAAGTAGAACATGAATTAAATGAGCATGGGTTGGAAAGATAACAAAATGATTTAGGTAAAGTTGATGTTGAACAACTTAAAACGACGAGACAAAAACTTGCAATTCAAATGGAGAGTAATAAAAAGGGCAATAGAACTTAAAGCACCACAAGATACTTCTAGTGTTATTAAACAGCAGTTAATGATGTTGCATCTGGAAAGTCTCAAAGTGCAATTAAGAGAGTAAATCAAGCAAAGACACATGCTGCTAATGAAGAAATAAGAAGTGATCTTGATAGTACTCAAAAAGCAATAGCAGAAGAGTTTGGAATTAATCCAACTACTCGTCCTCCAAAGAGTAAGAAAGCAAACATTATTGATGTTAGTCCTGGTGATGTACTTAATATTGGTAAATGTAAAGATAAAAATGCCTCCTTATGCGAAGAGAATAGTAAAGGGTATTAATGAAAAAAATAGAGCAGTAAAACTGTTTAAACTTGGTAAAACAATTTCAATGAATAAAGAAATTTTAAATGAAGCATCTAGAAAAGTTTTAGATTATGCTGCGGATTATATAAAAGCTCTTGATGAAGAAAATAAGAATTATATTAGAGATTTGTTTTATTCAAGTAGAAATAAAAAAAACTGACTTGTTTGATATAATTGAAACTAAACAAATTGGTAGTGTTTCTAATGATATCATAAACAAAATGAAAATGTAAATGAACAAAATATTAAAGGAGAAACATACAATATATTCCTGTAACTAAATGATAAAAATAATAAAATTAAAAAAGAATAAAAAATAGTTGATTATCTTCATCCAGATAAAGTAGGAAAAGGATTAGAAATTATTCCAATTTTGGTTAAAAGTGATACAGAGATGTTTAATAAGATTGATTTATGGTTGAGAGAACTTGCTGCTGGAAATAAGGGAGTCTTAAATTCAATCAGTGCTGCTGTAGATTATTTAGCTAAGTCTAGAAAAGTACCACAATCTTATTTTTAGAAGATAAATAATCTTTTTTATAATATATAGATGTGGGAGAACTTTTGAAAGTAGCACAAGATATACTTAAAAATGTTGAAAGTATTAGAAGAACTTATCAAACAAGTAAAGAAAGGTATGTATTTAATATTATCGGTAATACTAATCCGCTTAACTTACATATTAATACTCCTTTTTTTATTAAGAAACAAAAATTTACAAATTTGTTTTAAGAAGTTAGTTGGTATCAACTCTATAAAAATATTACTACTTTTAATAATACTTTTGTTTATAGGGTTGCAGAAGGATGGGAACAAACTGTAACAATCGAACCAGGTATTTATACAGTGGATAGTGATGATTTCAATACTTGTATTTTTGATAGGATTAATAATCATTTTACTCAATCTGGATCTACTACAGATAAATTTGTAGTTGGTGTTGATACTGGTACTGCACATCCATGGATTACTATGCCTATTGGTTGGACTTTTATTGCTAGTAAATCTAGTATTTATAAATTACTTGGTTTTACTGCTTCTGCTTATACAACAGATCCAAACTTTTCAACATTATATCCTAATATTACTCCTGCTATTTGTAAACCAAATGTTGTTTTATTCAGAAAATCAAGTAAATATTGCAGATGTAAAACCTATTCTTGTAAATTGCAATTTAGTTGCTAGTGAAACAAGTTTTATAAATGGCATAGAAACTCAAGCTTTAAGAAGCTTTGGCTTTGATTTCTATCCATGGGATACAATGGTATATGCACCAAATACACCAGAGTATGATAATGTTTCTGCAGAAGCTGTTACTGTTATAGTGATACACCAAGCTGGTTTGGTCCAGCGGTTAAGGTGCTCGCCCCGACCAAGGCCTGGCTGAGATCGTGGGCTCGAGCACTGAAGCATATGTGAAGCGCCTGAATAGAGATTAAGTTCTCTTGGGGCACTATGCAAAAGAATTATATTACAATTACTGATCAAAACCTAAATGTATTAGACTTCGGTGGTGAGCAAATTGCTACTGTTATAGAAATTATTGAGGTTTAATATAAGAAATGTCTATAAGATTAACTGGGACAAGTTTTTCAGATTATAAAATATTAGTACCTCCAATTATACTTGGAGAAAAGTCTGGTTATAATAAAGTTGGATTGAGGAGTATAACTTACTTATTCAAATAAAGTCATATCAAACATTGTTAAAAATGTGAGTGATACACTTTGGTTTAGATGGAGGACAGCAGATTCAAATAATGTTTCTATTACAATTGATCTTGGATATTATGATAGTAATAGAATTGTTTCTGCTTTAAATAAAGCTTTAGGAACTATAAAAAAACCTACACCAGATCCAAGGGATAGTATTTCTGCGCTATATAATCCAAAAATTAGTTTTCATATAAGATTTAGTGTTGATAATGATGATAAAATAGTTAAGCAAATAGCAAGTGATTTTGTTGTCATACTTGGGAGCAATGCTAATGCTGAACTCTCAGATATACTCCTTATCAGGCCAAGCATCGTACCGCCCGCTTTTCGGAATCCAACAGTCTACAAATACCCCGTACCAACCTCAAATCCTTTGGAGACCACGCATTTAGTTCGTATGCTCCCAAAGCCTGAAACTCCCTCCCGAACTGCGTCAGAACATACCCTGAACTGACCACATTTAAAAAGAATTTAAAAACACACCTATTTAGGACAGCATTTAGTGGGTCCCTGTGATTCGTCTTTCATTTGCTTATGCGTGCTGACACTGTGGATGCTGCCACTAACCATATTTGCATGCTGACCCTGTGCATGTCACCCCTAACCATATTATTCATTTTGCTTGTTTATTAAGCATGATTTTACTTACCATTCAATTGCATCTCCCTTTGTGGCAAATGTAAAGCGCCTAGAGAGATATAGTTCTCTAAGGGTGCTTTATCAAGTGCATTATTATTTTTATTATGCTGTTAATAGTATTGGAGATACATTAGAATTTAACTCAAATCAACAAGGTTCGTTCAATCCTGCATTAGTTGGTGGTACACCTTATAAAGCAATTGAAAAAACAATGTATTTCACTGGTATTTATTAGGCGTGGAATAAAATGCTTTACCTGATAATAGAGGTGTAACGTGGATAAGTGTAGATTGTGACTTAGTTTACCCTTTTATTAATTATATAGACAGAAATAATTGATTTTTAGAACAATATACTTCTTTATTTATTATTGATATTGATGATATTATCCCTGGTGAAAAGTTAATTTGCACATTCCAAATATATTATACTTACCAACTAAAGGAGATATAAACGCAGTAAGTACTTTTAAGATTAGTGTATCAGATCAAAATTGAATCAGAGTCAATACAATTAAAGATGCTGTTGTTAGTATAGAAATTGAAAAGTAATAATATAAGAATGTCTATAAGATTGACAGGAACTAGTAATTCAGATTATAAAACTATTTCTCATCCCATATTACTAGGATCTAAATCTGGATATAATGAAGTTGGATTGCGTAGATTAGAATTTACTTATACAAATAAAATAGTTTCAAATGTTGTTCTTTCGCAAAAGGATAAGCTTTGGTATAGACCAAATCTTACTTCACCACTTACCTTCTCTATTTTAATTCCAGCTGGTTACTGTGAAAGTAATAAAATTGTTAAAGCTTTAAATAAATCATTAAATAATGCTAATGCTTTTTATAATTCAGCAAATAGAAATAGTTGCGGAATAAAATTTAGTGTTGATACAGATGATAAAGTAGTTATGCAAGTAACTCCTGATTATATTGTTTTACTTGGAAGTAATGCACCCAATTTTATTAATAGTATTGAAGATACATTAGGATTTAACTCAAATGAACAAGAAACATCTGATCCTAGGTTAGTTGCTGGAACTCCTTATGAAGCAATTGAAAAAGCAATGTATTTCTCTGGTATTTATAAAACATGGAATACAATGGTTTTACCTAATAATAAAGGTATAAGATGGGTTAGTGTTGATTGCGACTTAGTTGATCCATTTACGATGAAAGAAAAAATGGATATTTAGAACAATCCTCATCTTTATACATTATTGATGCTGATGATATTAGTCCAGATGAAAAGGTTGATTTACAAATTCCAAATATATTATACTTACCATCCAGAGGTTATATAAATGCAATAGGTACTTTTAAGTTTATCAGATCAAAATGGGAACAGAGTTAATACAATTACAGATGTTGTAGTAACAATAGAAATTTCCAAGTAATATAGAGAAATAGATCGCTTTGCTAGAGTTGGACATGGCAACATAAAAAGAGGTAAATACTATGGAGCTTGAGTATTAGATAAAGTAATAGATGGAGTTGGTAAAGTAACACCTGTTTTAACTGGGTTAACTGGTCAAAGTATGAACATTTCTAATAAAGGAATTGAAATACATTAAGCAAGAAAACTAACTGAGTTACAAACAAAAAAGGAAAAGAGGATAAAAAATATGCTAATTATCGTAGAGAGATGGATGATAAAATTCAAGAAGAAAAGAGAAAGATGGAATTAGAGAATGAATTAGAGAAACGAAAGAAAGATGAAGACCATGATAGAAAGATGAAAGAAACGGATCTTGAGATTAAACTTGTAATTTTAGAAAAACTAACCAAAAAGTAAAAAAGATATGAGATAGCAAAGATAGAAGAAGAAGTAGAAGACTATTCAGAGACTCTTAGAGAAATAGATCCAAAAGCATATAAAGAAGCTGAAAAAGTAATCAAATCTACTATACCTACTGGTGAGATAACAAGACCTGATGGGTATGGTGGTATGATGAGAAAAAGAAATCGGAGCTGGATTATATATTCAAAATTAAATATTAATTTTTACTTTTGTATATGGAGCAGAAATGGCAAGTGCTTCTATTAACACTATACTCGACATGAGTGATCCTGATTTTCCTGATTATAGACTTAAGGGTTATTGATGTAAAGAATTTTACCAAAGTAATGGAAATGAAACTGATGCTATAGCTGATAAACTACTTACATTCATTGATCCTGGTGAACAACAAACGCGTTATGTTTTATCTGATGCATATCTACTACTTGAAGGTCAAATACAAGTTCAAACGACTGCTGCTAATAATAAATATACTGCTCCTAATCGAAATCTTGCTGCTGGATTAGTTAACAATGCTGAAAATACCTCGTACAAACCTTAAATCCTTTGGAGACCGTGCATTTAGCTCGTATGCTCCCAAAGCCTCGAACTCCCTCCCGACCTGCGTCAGAACATCCCCTGACCTGACCACATTTAAAAGAAACTTAAAACACACCTATTTAGGACAGCATTTAGTGGGTCCCTGTGATTCGTCCTTGATGTGCTTATGCGTGCTGACACTGTGCATGCTGCCACTAACCACATTCGCATGCTGACCCTGTGCATGTCACCCCTAACCATATTCATTTTGTTTGTTTTTCAAGCATGATTTTACTTACTATTCTATTGCATATCACTTTGCAGCATATGTAAAGCGCCTAGAAAGAGATTAAGTTCTCTGAGGGTGCTTTATCAAGTGCAATATTATTATTATTATGCTCTTGCTTGGATGTTTAGTTCTATGAGAATTAGACTCGGTGCTGAAGAACTTGATACTATATCAATGCCACAGGGAGTAGGAAGTGTTTCAACAATTATGGGCTTTATATGTTATCCAAATGATTATAATAGATCTGAAGGACCTGCAAATGGTTGGAAAAAAGATGAGGCTAGTTCAATGGATGATATGTGTATTACTGGTAATACTATTAATCCAAAAATGTATCCTTGCACTAGTCCTGCTGCATCATCTGCAAGTGCTTCAAATAATGGATTTATTTACAGAAGACGTTTATTACATGTTTTTGCAGATAATCAAGGCACGTTCAGTATTTCACTATCTTTATCACGAATTTCTGGATTCTGTGCAGATATGAATACAATTCTTTATAATATTCCATTTACTCTTTAAATTACTCAAGTTGGTGGTAATGATTATAATGCTATTATAACAGGAACATCTGGTGGTGCTGCTGATAATATTAATGCAATTATAAGCATAGGAGTTGCTCTTGGTAATGGAAATGGTGTTACAGATTTCATTTAAAATTAATATGTCAAAAAGGAGATTAATGGTTCCATGTAATACTCCTAAAGGAAGTGTCCAAAAGGCATTTGCTGAAATTTCAAGTGAGAGATCAAAGAAAATTAGACTTAACTGCATAGTTAAACGATATGAGAATATGACTCTAACCAATTTCAATCAAGGTCTTAGATATACAAGGACTCTATCGGTGCAGAAAACTATTGATAAAGTTAGATGGTTAATTGTTGCAGCACAACAATTTAATAAATATGAAAGTTATACTGGCAATCCTTGTACTTACAATCATTGTGATATTAAAAGTGTAACAGTTCTTGCTAATGGCTTAAAACAATATCCAACTCTTGCAAGAAGCAGTTATCCAAAAGATGGAAAATGCTCAACTGCATATCTAGATTTTACTACATTTAGGAAACAATTTCTTGGGTTGAATTAATTAACTAAACCTGTTGGTTTTACATATCCTGAATGGTTATCACTTTATCCTATTCATGTTATTGACCTTCAATGCAATGATTAACCTCTTAGAGTAACATCAAAACTTAATGTAACTGTTGAATTAAATTCTTTGATACCTAACGCTGCTGATGCTGGTACTGATCAAGCAGGTGAACCTGGTAGTGTAGCCATTCCTGCTACAACAATCATACTCCACTATCTTACTATTTGTGAAAACACTGCTGAACTAACATATAATGGTAATATAACAAATTTTACTTGCAGTAAAGGAACGTCTGTTTTTAATCCGTTAGATATTTATACAAATTTTGATTATTAGATATAACGCAAAAACAACTTGTATTCAAGGTTCAGATAAATGGAAAAAATCTATGTCATTAAACATTGGGGGATCAGAAATGTATTCTGATCTAGGAAATGATATGGTATTTGGTTTCCAAATAGATTATTATATCGAATTAATTGTAAATAGGAAACTAAAAATCTATATTGCTAATTCTAAACCAATAAAATTTCATCAAATGTTATTTGGTAAGGTATTTGAACTTATATCTGCTAAATTTCTAAAAATGAAATTAGATAGAAAGATAGAGAATGCGAATGATTGTTTTACTAGTGATGGAGTTTATAAATATTCTCCTGATGAAATAATTGATAGTGATATATTAATAGAAATAAAATGTTTATGGAGTAAAAAAATAGTTAAAAAATTTATTCTAAAACAATACTTAGCTCAGTGCTTACTTGGGTTACATGTTTTAAGACTAAGTAGATGTTTTTACTTTGAGTTTGCGGTTTATATTCCTGGACTTGACTGTGAAGAACCTCCACTAAATTATGTAGATGCTGGAAATGTTAGAGCACCATCAGAATCTGAATTTGATATGCCAGTTAGAGTTACTTTATTTATGTTAATTCTTAAAGATGAGAAATAATTTGATTTTGAGTTTGATATTATAAGCAAGTATGGAAATTTAATATTAAAGAGAATAATGGTCACGATATAAAATAATATATAAAAAAATTAAAAATACAAGTTGTAGAAGAAGAAGGTACTTTTAGATTTGCAAGAATAGTTCCAATAGTTAAAGGTGTGTTAAAATGGATCAAAAGTTTTGATTGATAAATATATAGATGAACAAAAAGTTTCATATTGAAGACTATGTATCAAAGATTAATGGTTATATACTATCAGACCTTGATGGTAATGGAAATATAATTATAAATATAAGTGATCCTGTTAATGGTGGTAATGCAGTGACAAAAGCTTATGCTGATTCTAATTTTGTTGTCAATTCTTCACGGTTACTAAATTTGAGTAACCAACCTATTACTAATCTTGGACCAGGTGTTAATCCTACTGATGATGTTAATGTCAGTCAGTTAAACAATGGGTGGTGATACAATTAGTGGTGATTAGAATATAAATAGTTACGCTATAACATCTACTTATTAGAATTCAGGTAATGGAAACCCAGTAGTATTACATGACAATTTTTGTGTTACTTATGGAGGAATGAAAAGAGATGTTTTACTAGAGAACTATCCTTCAACTATGAATATAAATATGGGAGGCAACTCAATTACTAATGTTTCTGATCTGTTAATACTTCTGGTGCTGCAACAAAACATTTTGTAGATAAAACAGCTAAGAAAACAACGAATGTAATAACAATCGAAATGATACCTAAATCTATGAATTCAATTATTAATATTACAACTTCTTTTTAATGGGAAAATAAAACATCACCACCAATAGAATTACTAAATGTTATGGTTATTGGAGCGGGTAATTGTGTATTTTATAGACCTAGTAGTGATCCAACTGTTGTGTCAGGATATGTAAGAGGTATAAATACTTCTGCAAATGGTGGTTATGTTAAAGTATTTTGCATATGTCAGTAGATTACCGACTGATTATTACTTCATTAATAATCTTGGAGATTTAAATAAGTAAATCTCTTGGTTAGTTATATATCCTCCTGAAAAGTATAAATGAAAAATTAATACCATTAACTCTTTTAACTTTGTTGCTTTACGTTTACCTTTAACTAGTGGAAATAGTTTTGAAATAGTACATACTGATTCATGTTCTAAACAGCTATGAATAACTAAAGTTGGATAACATCCAGTTTTTAAATATTTCTTGACCAAAAATTAAATATTTACTATAACCAGGTGAAGGAAAAGATGAAAAAAGAAGAAGAGCTACAGATCCGATATGGAGTTTGACTAAACATACTATTGATAGAATAATGGTAATGGATGAACAACCAGTTCGTTTTAGGGTAAATAATGTTAAAGGGAGTTTTGTTAGATAGGAGTTCCAAGTTATTAAACAGCACTAATTTCATTTTTTGAACTTCCCAATATAATTCCTTCAAATTCTTCTTTTGTAATTTCTTTATCAGATAAAGCATTAGTAATCTATGAAATAATTTCTGAATTAGAATTTGGAGTATTTCTTTCACGTTTGTCTATTTCTGCTAGTACACCATCAACTGCCACAGACATTGCAGATAGGGCTGAAAAGAAACAAACAACATGAGTAATATCTGGAAATAATTGAATATAAGAACTAAAAACAGCTACTCCTAAGGCTAGTACTATGTTTATAACTTTGATTACATATCTAGCTCTTGTTAGATTTGTTAAACACTCTCTAATTGTTGTATTATATTGAATAGTTTCATCATATCTTTTGATAACAAAATTTTTCTTAAATAAGACATTTTCCTATATTAAAGATTAGGCAACTTACTATTTCTAAAAAACCTTTTGATAGGGGGATCTCTGAAAATTTCAGCTAAGCAATCACTAACAACATTACAAGATTTGTCTTCATTAAAGAACTCTTGATGTCTAATCATTACATAATTTGATAACTTTTGTTTCTTACCTTCATGAATGAAATTAATTATAAAATTAACATCTAGTTTAATTCCCTCATTACCTTTAACAAAAGGTACCCCATAACCATAAAACTTATAAAATACTCCCCTAATTCTAATAATGTAAGAAATCATACTCTCACGATAATGTCGACGAAAGAACTCACACTTAGTACTCACGTTATACATAGTAAATGAAATCATTAAAGCGAACTGGTACAATTAAGAGAAAGTAAGCATGTTGTATAAAAATCTACTGATTGATACATTTTATTAATATATTTATAAACTATAATAAAACTTACTATTTGTGTGATGATTGTTTTTTCACGATATGACACTTACAATTTTGAAATGAGCCCGAGATTTATCGAGGGCTCGGTGAAAAATGGTAAGTGTGGCATCGGGGAAAAAACAATCATCGTTCCTGGTCCGTTCATCTCGAACGCGGGGCCATTGAAATTGTAGGGAATAGCTGCTGCCGTTGCTGATAACTTTTGTAGCCACAGGAAATTGTGAGCCTAGCGAGATCGAGACGCCATCGCACTAGTGCACGTGAATAACTGGAGGAAACAGCTTTCAAAAAGTGCCGATAGCCCGCCTACTTGATGCAAAGCAGACGACAGCCATAGCTCGGCAGTACGAGCGGTTGAGTTCACGAGGGCACGCGAGCTGCAATTAGAGGCTGCTTCGTTCTACTTTCGGCCGGAAGTCCCTACGAGCGAGCAGCGAGCAGCAGCCCAGCCAATTCAAACAGCCAATTTCCAGCAAATTTGAACCGGATTGCGGTTATTGTGTACTTGCATAACTTCACTGTAATTGCCTCGGTCATTCTGCAGCAATGCACTGCAATCGACTGCAACTGTCCGGGCCTTTACGTCAATGTACTGAAACCCGCCGCAAAACGACCAGAATAAGTACACTTTAAGCTCTAATAGTGATTGCCCGTTGCTCTAATGTTTGGTTATTGGGTAATCCCAAAATTTCACTACAATCGCCTCGATCATTCGGCAGCAATGCACTGCAATTGACTGCAATGGCCCGGGCTAATAACTCAATTTACAGCAATCTGATGCAAAATGTCCTGAAATCGCTTTCGCAATGCTTTAATTTTCAATGCATATTATAAAGCACACTGGTTAAAGTCAACCACATCATTTTAAGCAATTTTGCTCGTATAATCTCGCGAAATGCATGGCAATCTACGGCAACGGCTCGGCTCAAAGCAGCAATCTACAACAATCCATGGCAATTTGACACTAAATTGGCTGCACGAAGTGCCGACTTTCGTCAAATTTCACATTTCTTTGTGCTAACAGTGAAATCGTAGGACTTTCAAGTTTTTTGCACGTTAATTGTCAACAATACAGGCAATTGACAGTAATGGCAGGGACCAATACCGAAATCCGTGGCAAATCGACGAGAAATCGGCTGCACAAAGCTCCTATTCTCATTCCACGTAACATCTCACTGCGTTCACACATACTTTCAACCAGCTCTGACCGTTGAATCTTGGACAGTGCATGGCAACAGACGGCAATGGCCCTGGCAACTACGGCAATCCATTATGGTCCATCATAAATCACTGGAAAGTGACTGGGCCAAGATCAAATATATCTTACCTGTCACAGCCCACTGTGTTGATGTTGAAAGTGCAATCGAATCCTTTCAACCAATCGCGCACGTACAATCGCGAGCAATGAAAGGCAATCGACAGTAATGTCCTGGACCAATACCCCAATTCTCGGAGAATTGAAGAGAAATCGGCAGCGCGAAAGCCTCAATTGTCATTACATATAACATTCCGCTGCGTCCAAAGTAAAACCATGGAACTTTCAAGATGCTTTGTTTGTTAACTGTCAGCAATGCACGGCAATCAACAGCAATGGTAGGGGCCGATAGCGAAATCCGTGGAAAATTGACAAGATTAGCTGCAATAAACTGCAACTCTCATTCTACGTAACATGTACCTTTGTACGCGCATAATTTTCACCCATGGTACGCGTTCAATCGACGACAACCCACGGCAATCGGCGGCAATGGCCCGGGGAAATACGCCAATCAATAACGGACAGTTACAAATGCACCGACGGTTGCTGAGAGAAGCTCCAACTTTTCTTTCGTATTGCACTACACTGCATTGAAAGTGAAGCCACAACCTTTTATGCAATCGACAAAGGCCCAATCGAAGGCAATGCATGACAATCGATGGCAATGGCCCGGTTTCTGTAGCAATCTGGTTCCAATTTGCTGGAAATTGGCTGTTTGAATTTGTAATTATCCTACTACATAACGCTCACTGTGGGCGCACTTGCTGTCCTTTTTCGCGTTCAACCTTGGGCAATCCATGGCAATCGACGGCATTTGTCCGAGACAACACATCAATCTATGATTGTCTGTTACAATTACAAACAAAGCTGGTGTGAGAAGATTACATTTTTCTTGCGTAACAGTGTGCTGTATTAAAATTGCAACCGCGTCCTATCAACCAATCTTGAACGTACATACGAGGGCAATGCGCGGCAATCGAAGGCAACGGTCTGGAAAAATACGGATATCTATAACGGTCCTTTAAAAATTAGACTGAACGCTGCTGGCTGACACTCCCATTAAGGCCTGAATCCACTTCGGCGCTGAGGAGTTTCTACTAAGAAAATTACGGTGAGCCCACAGGCGTCTAGACTCTTTCAGCTAAAGACTTGGTGGAAAACTTGCTCGCAGAAAAGGCTCTCACCACCGCTGCTATAGTTGCAGCAGACAGAATACGTGTGTTACATATAAATATCCGTATTTTCTCAGACCGTTGCCTTCGATTGCCGCGCATTGCCCTCGCATGCACGTTCAAGATTGGTTGATAGGACGCGGTTGCACTTTTAATACAGCACACTGTTACGAAAGGAAAATGTAATCTTCTCCCACCAGCTTTGTTTGTAATTTTAATAGATTGCTGTATTGTCTCGGAAAAATGCCGTCAATTGCCATGGATTGCCCAAGGTTGAACGCGAAAAAAGGATTCGCAGCAGATTTGGGGTGGATTTGACGAGAACTATAATGGATTTCGGTGGATTGCGGTACAGGCGTCCGGCGTCAAAGTTCATTTGCATAAGTGCGCGTGCGCAGCGACATGAAATTTTGTGGACAGATAAATTCGAATGTGTACTACAACATCAGCGCAAAATTTGAGTTCGGCAACGCTTACGTCTGGTCGTTGCTAGCCTAATTAGAGTGGATTGCGGTGGATTGCAGTAATTCGTCGAACCCCGCTTATCCTGGTTGGGAAGTAATTCGGATGAATAGGCTGGCACAAGAGAATGAAAGGGCCCACAAGTGTGTGACAGTTCCGTGAAGTCGATGCTCTGCTTGATAGAGAGAAATTGCTGGTCGGTGAGAAATGTTGCAATGTGACAGCTGCTACGCAAACCACAGACAAGCCTAACTGTGCAGCTTTACACAAAGTGTAAACACCTAATTGCCCAGGCCAGAAGACTTGTGAGTAGTGATTAGTAGAAGTCGAGACGGTGTGACACAAATGCACGTAACAACTTGGACGAGGTAGCCCTTTCAAAGCAGGTCAAAGTTTTTCCAATGTTGGCAGATAAAAGTAGGCAGCCAGCTGTGGAGCTGATACGGTTATTTTGGATGCCAAATCAGAAGACCATTTCCCTGATAATAGCATACGCTCTTGATAAGATGTGTAAGTAGGGAATTAATAGAGCATAATCGCATGAAGCAATTTGGTAAAATTGGCGGCCATCTACATGTGTCGGAGTTTGATCGTGAGCACTGAGGTAAAAAGATAGGCTCAGGTTAAGAACGTTATCCTCCCGTAGGACATAATACTACTATTGCTACTACTACTACTAGTAATAATAACAATAATACATTTGCATAGCTCCCTCATATAATTCAATTTAATTTAGAATTTAATTTTAGAATTTTTTTATCTCTTTCTAGGCACTACTATATATTTGTGCAGAAATCATGATGAAGCAATCAGTAATAGCACGCACAATTTCAACAAGCATAAACTGGTTCGAGGTGAAAACCACATTTTCAACATCTGAAATATGGTTAGTGGTAGCATGCACATTGTCGGAACTCATAAGCACATATAGGACAAACCACATGGACCCAGCAAATGCTATCATTAACGGGTGCATTTTAGCTTCTTTTTAAATGTCGTCTAGTTACGAGCTGTCTTGACGTCAGCCGGTAATGAGTTCCAGGCTTTGTGAGCATGTGAACTAAAGGCATGGTTTCCAAACGATGTGTAGGCTCGGACGATGTATAGCTAAAAAATTAGAATCAGACGAACAGGTGGTGCGATGCCTAGCCAGGTGGGGAGTAATTCTGATAAGTAGAATCCGGAAGCAGAGAATGGAGGAACCTAATAGTTAGTGACAGAACCTTGAAATCAATACGCTGCTTGTCTAGGAGCCAGAGTGCAGGTCAGGTATAAGTGGTGGGATGCGGTAACTTTTCGACAAGCCTGGCGGCAGAGTTTGGCACCAAATGTAAGCACCTGATTGCACAGGCCAGTAGACCAGCGAGCAGTGAGTTACAGAGGTCGTGAGGAGATTTCACAAACGCACGGATCAAATTGGATGGGGTTTCCTTGTCTAAGCTAGCCCAACTTTTTGTAATGTTATGTAGCTGAATGTAGGCAAACTTGACAGTGGAGCTGATGCCTTTATTTATTGAAAGGTCACTTTCAGTTGGATACCTAGATTTCGTGCAGATGCAACAGGAAATTTGCTGGTAGAGCCGATTTTGAGTGTTAAGCTTTCCTATTTCTGAGTGGCACAACTAAACATTTACCCATAATCTACATTTAATCTATCTATTATGTAATTACAATATACTCACATTCTACTTATAAAGTATTTATAAGCTATTTATAATCTTCTCATAATCTATTGAATACTTATAGTGTACCTATAATCTTCTCATGATGTGCGTACAGTCCTACTGCTAATATACTTATTATCTACTAATGTTCCACGTATAGTCTAGGCTTATTCGTACTTATAAACCGATAATAATCTACTTTCAATTCACTGATATTATTTATTTGATCTACTATGAATCTATTTATAATCCGCTTATATTATACTCGTAATTCAATTATAATCTACTCATAAGCCACAGTGTGGCTTGCAGTGGCTGCAGCATGTGATGAGCATGTGGCGATAACGACTGGGCTGCTGCTCGCTCGTAGGGCTTCGGCCGGAGGGACTTCCGGCCGAAAGTAGAACGAAGCAGCCTCTAATTGCAGCTCGCGTGCCCTCGTGAACTCAACCGCTCGTACTGCCGAGCTATGGCTGTCGTCTGCTTTGCATCAAGTAGGCGGGCTATCGGCACTTTTTGAAAGCTGTTTCCTCCAGTTATTTACGTGCACTAGTGCGATGGCGTCTCGATCTCGCTAGGCTCACAATTTCCTGTGGCTACAAAAGTTATCAGCAACGGCAGTAGCTATTCCCTACAATTTCAATGGCCCCGCGTTCGAGATGAACGGACCAGGAAGCCCAATCACGTCATCGACTCTGAATGCAATTGTGCCGATGCCGTGCATATCCGTGGCGACGATGCTAATCGCCATTCTCGGGGAAACTGTGCATCACCATCGACACAATCAGCAGGACCAGCAGGTTGTCCATGAGTACCCAGTTAAAGATCCTGCCATACCAGTTGTTGTTGGTGATAAGAATGGAGAGGAGGCTGCTGTGAAGTACCATCAGACTCATAAGATTGCTCAGGGCTGACAGCGGTTGGCTTTAGTTTCTATTTATAATCTTGACATATTTATGATATTTGGATTATATTAAGTTTTTTTAACTCAATTTATATTATAGTACTTTTGTATTTAGGTTTAATTTGGATTATATTTAGCTTACTTTTGAATTATATGATTTATTTAGAGCAAATTTTAATTAAACTTGAATTGTAATTACGGTATCTTTTGATTATATTAGGATAAAGGTAAGATTTTATTGAGATTATATTAGAAAAATATTTAGACTATATTTAGGTTATATGTAGGTTATATTATTTGCCTCCAAAAAATATGTTAGTGGCTTTCCATCTAAAACGTGATTCAAGTTGATTCTAGGATAATCTTTCAATCTGTAAGTTGTTTAGCCCTGCGCATGAAGATATAAAAATTTGATAGGAACAGTAGATTGATATGAGCATTGATAGGAACAGTAAAAAAAGACTAGGATGTTGGTCATTTTTCTTGGTCTAGTGTTGCTTTCTTGAGTACTGGTAATCAAGCAATTAACATTAGCCCAAGAGAACCTGACCAATTCTGCCAAGTCTCTCTTTTACGGTTCCTATCAAGGACACTGGAACAAGTAGCGGAAGACCAGCTGAACTCACATATTAAAACTTCACACCTAGCAAGTAAGTTCCAGTCTGGTTTCAGAGCTAATCACTTCACCGGGTCAGCAGTGCTTCGGCTGTACAACGACCTACTTAGGAATGTAGACATAAGAGTAGAGTATCACTGCTGTTGTGCTCTATCTCTTGGTAGCGTTCGATGCTATCGCTCACCAAATCCTTTTCGAGTGCCTCTCATCTCGCCTCGGCGGCATTGGCACTGCACTATGATGGTCTAAATCATATCTTAGTGGGAGACTCCGCAGTATGGATGTGAACAGAAACTGATCACCTGAGGAGCCACTGAAATGTGGGGTACCTCAGGACTCAGTGCTTAGCCCGTTTCTTTTAACAGTTTATGCAGTCTCTCTTGCCGATGTTATTGCCAGGCACAACCTAGGCATTCATTTCTATGCAGATGACAAAACGTTGTACCTTTACAGTGATCCCTCCCAGAACTTTAGAAGGTTGAATTTTCTCAACACCCTTGCTGAATGTATTGATGACATCCACTAATGGATGGCAGCAAACTTTCTTAAATTGAATGATGATGAAACTTACTAGTTATGGGCAAACCAATTGTAATTTAGATATTGGAAAACTTAATGCTCAAAATCTGCTCTTTCAGCATATTTCCTTTTGAATCTGCTTGAAATATACGTGTGTCGTATTCTAAAGTAAAGTGACCTTTCATTAGACGACCACTCAGCTCCACAATCAAGTCTGCTTACTTTCAGCTACATGATCAGCAAATGTAAAGCGCATAGAGAGAGATTGAGTTCTCTGAGGGCGCTTTATTAAGTGCATTATTATTATTATTACTATTATGACATTGCTAAATTCGGGCTTTATTAGACAGAAATATTACATCCAAATCATTCTACGCATGTGTGATATCCTATCTCGACTTTTGTAACTCACTGCTTGCTGGTCTACCGGCCAGTACTGTCAGAGGCGTACAGCTAGTGCAAAACTCTGCTGCTAGGCTTGTCTGTCGTGAGAATGGCGATTTCTATGTCACGCCACTTCTCGCCGACCTGCATTGGCTCCCTGAGAAGCAGAACATCGATTGAAATGTTTGGTTACTCACCCCCAGGTCACTTCACCCTCCGGCTCGAGTCCACTATCAGAAATACTCCGTTACTAAGATGGCAAACCAAGGCCTAGTAAAGTCAGCATTCAGCTCCTCGCTACTGCTTGTGTTTAGCTCTGCATGCAATTCCAGCCGTTGACTCAGTCTAATCTTATGCTGATTAGTTTAAAGGGACCGGCCAATTGCCAATAGGCTGGATACGCGCCGGTTTGGTATTGCGGGATTTTGGGCAGCAGCTGTGCATTTTGACAATGTCGTCTGTTCTCGCCCGGCACCGCCAAAGCATCACAAGGGGGGGGGCACCGGCAAGGGTGCAGCCGCAGGCAGGAGCTAGCACTAAGTGTGGCTAGCACTGTGTCGGAGCAGCAGCAGCAAGCGGTGCACGAAGAGGAGCAAGCGGCTTTCACTCCTTCTGTGACAGTGCAGTGGGAATGCACCTCAACAGCTGTGGCCACAGTTCAAAACTAGTGCATACTCAAGCCTACGTACATACCGCTCCTCTGAATCAAGCGGCTTAGCCGTCCCTCTAACCTACGTCAAATCGTTTGGATACGGTGCATTCACTTCCTATGATAACGATGCTTGCAGCTTACTACCTGCTGACATCACTACATGCCTAACTTGAAGTCACTTAAAATGCAGTTAAAAACCAACCTTTTCCTCCTAGCATCCGCTCTGTCCTCGTGAATTGTTCATCGTGTGCGTAGGCATGTTTAATGTGCGTACGCTATTACTATTCAGTTGCCATGCTTCTCTCGTATACTACTAGTAATGCAAATTTCCTTCCTACACAGCCTATGCAAATTGCCTGGGAAGAGATCTAGTCATTTTAGGATTCTATGTTAATGTTTCATTACTACAAACCTAAACTATGAGCCGTCGAAAGCGATGCGGCGTGTAATCTGCAGCAGCATCAGCAGCAGCTTGTGTGTCGCTTTTTGACCAATGTAAGTGAGCAGAGCGGGTAGCACAGACAGTTTGCAATTATGAATGCAGGCGCCTGTGCAGACCGGCCACGGGTGATCGCAGCGGCATCGAGCGCCTTTGCAGCAGCGACACGGCGGCGATGAAGGAAGGGCGTCCATTCACTGCGACTCTCCGCTGGCGCTCGTGAGGATGATTTGAAGAACAGAAGGTGTGCAGAAAAGCTGGGAAAATCGTGTGCTCTCTTTGTCCACTGCCCCGCTAGCAGATCGGATGGCTACCGATGGCGACCGACCTAAGCGCTCGCTCACGGGCACTGGAAACCTTAGCTCGACAGGCTGCCAGAAGCGAGAGTCACTTTACGCTTCAACGCCATTACGATAACGAGGCTATATTTTCACAGGAAAAGAGGTTGCATTATGCGTGCTCACTACTGACTAGTACACGATTTGCCGCTGCTTCGGCCCAGCGTCAAGTCGCAGCGACGAAAGGCGTCCGTCCTACACTAGCGGGTAGCTGGCCGCCGTGGCGATGCCACACTGGTTCTTCACGTTTCTCGACATCTGGATGTAGCCCTGCTGACCCCAGTCGGTGCCCCAGCTGAAAATAAAACCGAAAATCATTAAGCACCCGGCGAGCGACAGGGGCGGCGGTGCGGCAAAGCACGTCAAGAAGCTCCTTCGATTTATTGCATTGAGCCGCTTCTAATGTTAGGGATGCCTGGCTGAGCAGTTCTCGTCACCCAAACTCAAAAAACCGTGCAAAATTGGCAGGCAGTGCGTCAAATGCTCCGTGTCTACACTGAGCGTATGCGATCGCGAACCTGTTCTTGACGAGCCAGAAGTCCTTGCCGCCCGTCGTGCCGTAGCCGACGGCCAGCACGCCGTGGTCCAGCTGCGTCGTGCTGCACTTCTTCTCGTTGTAGATGCCACTCTTGTACAGCTGGAAGGAGTTGTGGCTCGCGTCGATGGCGACGCTGATTGGTCCGACAGTGGCGACCGCGACCTGCAGGTCCGTCTCGTTGCCCTTCTTGATGTCGACGAAGCCCGTGTCAGTGGCGCCGATGTTGGCCTTGTTGAACTTGCACTTGCCGTCCTATAAGTTGCGTTGCGTACGGCTAAAGTCGGCCACCTTCGCGAGCACACCAACCGACATCGCGACGTCGCCTAGACCGACGACGCGGGATCTAGCACCGCTCGGCCCACTGCGCATGCGCCCGATGGCGAATTAATTAATTAATTAATACTAGCTGATTAAACAGCCTCTTTTTGTATAGTGACAGAAGAGCCTTTACGGCTATCACCACCACTTGCAGTGGCGTTAAAGGATCGCCCACCGCAGGAATCGAACCCACGACCTCGGGACCGAGGTCGTGAAAGCAAACGCCTTAACCCAGTGTGCCATCGCGGCTTGGGGATTTCGCCCGATTCGGAAATAGTTCGCTGATTGAACGTAGTTCAAACCATCAACTGAGTTTTTATCGGCGAAATACCTCGTAAATAGGTGAGCTCACTGCTAGCGAATGGGCGTGCGACTCATCTTCGCTGTGCAACATGCCGGAAGCTCGCGCGGAGCGGCTCGTCCCCGGGAAGGCGTCCTCAGGTCTTGCGATGCAGAGACGCGAGCGCGATCGCAGAAGATCCAAAATATCTCCCTTACCGTAGCCTTGTACGGGTAGCTGCTCTCGGTGTCGATGCCGCCATTGCTCTTGATGTACGTGAAGGCGTTGTCCATTAGACCGCCGTTGCATCCCTCGTTGCCTGCGACGAATTGAAAGAACAAGCACAAATGCAGAGCGGCCGATCATCTCTTTGTCTCGCTCAACTCCACCCAGCCATCACCTGCTGGCCGGTTTAGAGTAATTCGTAGAAGCGCAGGCGCGCGACCTTTGCTTCGGCCGCCAGAAGGCGCGAATTCGCAAGCTGAAGCTTGCCGCATCGTTGCTACCTTCGGCGCCGGAGCAGTCAACGAGGTTCTGCTCGGACAGTGAAACCAGCTTGCCGGTGGCCTTGAAGTGCTGACCTTCCAGCGATCCGGTGGTGCTGAACGCCCAGCAGGAGCCGCATTGACCCTGCAAGGACGGACGCTCCGAGCGTTAGCTGTCGCGATGAGCGACGCTCGCGCCCACGAGGCGAGCTCGGCGGGCTACGGAGGCGGCGCGCACAGAGGGAGAGCGCGGCGGTGGGCGGGTGCGTCCGCCGCCGGCAGCTCACCTGGTCCTTGATGGGCGTCACGTAGCCCTGAGTCCGCCAGTCGACGGAGGCGGGCAGGTCGGTGAAGTGCGGCGCCATGAAGGTCGGCCGAGGCTCGGCACTCCTCTTAGCAGACTGCTTGTAGCCGTTGAAGACGTGCACGAATTCCTCGTTCGTCTGAAGAGGGGCCGGAAGTGATTTGTCAGCGAGCTCGGACGAGGCGATAGCGTGCCGCGCTGCCGCGGTGCTCCGGACCATACGTATCTACTGCCACCGAGACCGCGTTCGCAGCAACGGCCGCGACAGTTGCTCGGTCCACAAAGCTCAAGCCCACACCCGGTCGACTAATGTTTTGCAGCCGTCGTGGTCCGCAGGTCTGGTGCGCCAGCGGAGCCCGCGACAGCCTCCGGCTTCCGACGCGAAGCCTAGTTATTCACTGCATTTGGGGCAGAGCGACAGCCGGCGGGGGGCCCTCTCTCAGCGACCTATGAGCCCCCCTCGCTGCAAAAGGTCCGCCTGGGAGAGAAAAACGTGTCTGGCTCGCTTACCATGTCGGCGAACTTGTTGAGTCCGACGGTGAAGGTGTGAACACCCAGGTCATATTCTCTGTTATGGTTAGCAATGAACGCGACGTTATCTTCCCAGATGAACCTCCTGCAGAATACGTTGGGAGTAAAAGACCGCGCGGCGCGCGTCGCATCGCCGTTGGCGGCGGGAAGTCGCGATGGCTGCTAGAGAATTATGGCGTCGCGTGCTTCCGTCGGGGCCTAACGCTCACGCACCTGACAGACTCCTCATTTTGATCGGCGTAATGCTTGCCGTGAGCGGTCTTGAACAGCTGCCAGTGACTCTCTAGGCTCTCCTGCGGCTGGCGACGGGCGGTCGGGCCGGCGACAGCGGCTCCGACGAACAGTGCGGCGGCGGCGACGGCGATCGGGTACAGCATGCCTGCGGAGCGGCGCGCGCGTGCGCGGCGCGAGCGTTAGCGCGCGAGTCCGTCGGTTCAGCGGTCGAAGGAGGCCCGACGAGCGTGGCGATCGCTCACGCTTGCGCGGAAGTCACCACTGCCCCCCTCATCGGCGTCCACGAAACCACCGACGCACGCGGCGGTGCTTTGCGAGTGCATCGCTCTGAAGGCCAGCGATTCGCGCCGCGACGCAGTAGTCTCCCTCGCGCGTCGAGGCAGCGATTGACCTCTTTCAGAGCGCCGGCGGCAGCCCCAACGGCGGCGCTAGCTCGGTAGCGTAGCCGCTCGCGCTCACCTGCGGTCGACGGGTGCCACGAGAGAACGACGAGAAACTACTGCTGCCCTCGACGCCGCGCGTCCTCCGCTTTATGGCCGTCGACCGGGTGGCTATCGCAGCCTTATCTCGCCGCCGACGCCGGACGCACGGACCGGCTGGCGCTCGTGACCGGGTCACGCGAGCGAGCACTCGTCTTGGCGAGTTGGCGAGGGCGCGTGCGACGTGCGAGCGCCTCGCCGCTGCGGTCGGTCGGTGCGCCGCATCACGAGGAGCGAAGCGCTATCATCTGACGAGCTCTCGAAGGGGGTTGCTCGACTCGTGACGGGTCGGCCGAATCCGCACGCCCGCGCGGCGCCGACTCCCGACCACGACGAGCGGCCGGAGAGACTTGCACCGCGGCCGCACGCGAGGAAGTTGCGTTTGAGTGCTTCGCTGCGGCCGCCGCCGCGGCGCAGTCGCTCTTCTTTCCGAGAGCGGCTCCTAGTGAGCGCGAAGAGCAAGCGGGGTGGGGCGCGACCATCGATGGCGCCGAAGATCTATGCGGCGATCGTTTGGGCGATAAGCGACTGGCGATGCGACGCGCTTTGCCCTGCGGTCGCTACGCGAGCTGACCGTTAGACCGCGGGCTAGACAGCGACGCGCTGCCCTTTTGGCGATCGGCATCTCTTTCTAAACCAAAGTCTGCCCTATAATGGCTTCGCTCTGAGATCCCGTGATCGAGCTGCTGCGGGCGTGGGTACGTGCTCGCTAGGCAATTTCACCTGTTGGGCAAAACCCAAGAGAATTTGCGCCAGCGGCGTAGCAGACGCGCTGATGCGGCGTTGAGCTGTTGGGTCTATGAGCTGGCCTCTGTCAGTCGAGATGCCCTGAAACAACAGCGGCGGCGGCGGCGGCGCCATTCAGGCGTCAACCGGGCCGCTCTAAAATGTGATGCGCGGAGCCGTTTGCGGAGGTGGCGCTAGACGCACCGCCTTCACAGAATCGCGTGGCAGTTTCAGTAGCTTGAAGGGGGTCTTTGCAACAGCGCCAATCCTGGTCAGACTTTCACACGTACGGCACTGCTAATATCAGAACAATCGTGCCGTGAACCAAAGTCTCGCTTCAGACGCATTGCAATATGGTATGAAACAGTTGGATTCACGAATAAATATAGATATAAATATAAATATAAATATATATATATATATTTCTGTGTGTGTGTGTGTGTGTGTGTGTGTGTGTGTGTGTGTGTGTGTGTGTGTGTGTCGAAGGCAGAGGGGTGTTTTAGAGGCCTTTGGCCGACGTAATGGGCAGCGGGGAGCTGCTCCGGGAGGTAGCACGCATCTCTTACGAGTATGGCAGGATGCACGTACCTAGAGGCTGCTGCGGCACTCCATGCCCTCGAGGCAGAAGCTAGCGCATCGATTAAGACGATTGATCTTCTCTAGCATCTGCTCCTCACACTTTCCAGACCATTACAGATACAGTTACGACCAATAATAGTATGTTTATATTTAATTAATTTACTGTTTATATAATATCTATTTTTCGAATATAATCACACTAGTAAATAATTCTGCAATCAAACTCGTAAAAATGGTCATACACGATAAAGTATCTGATCGTTTGATACGAGTACTTTTATTGCAGATCATAAACTTAACGTATTCATTGAGTCATCGTATTGACTAGTTTTTCTACGCATTTATACACCAATATTAATTGTTTACTCTACTAATTAAATACCATATAGAGTAATATAAATAGAACAGACTTAAACCCATCGGTTCAAACTCAGTTTAAGGTTGCTTAATTGGATACATATTTGCATTTTCCTGAGATTGCATTAAAGGCTGCATGTATCAGATGCACAAGGGAAAAATATCATATACATAAAGGCAAAAAAACTTACTCTACTTTAGTCTCTGCTAAGATATTTAAGCTGTACGAAGATTTTTTCAGCCTTCCATGATCAGAATAAAACTTTGGAATCTCATTTGACCTGCTAGAACTGTAGGAGTTCATGTAGGGTACGATTGGAAATCTTTGCTCTAATCTCCATGCCAAAAGCATGGCTATTCACGAGTGAAATAAAATAGCCATATATGAATATATTGATTCGGAAATCTGAAGTTCGGAAATCTTTGCTGCGTTACTTCGCTCTTTTTTAGAATGTTAAAGAGCAGAAAAAAGAGAGCTATGCAGTTTTCTCTCACGAAAAAAAAACTTGGCGGCACCTGTTGAACAGTCATGCAGCTGCTATGTCTGCGAGGTTAAGTCGTCCACATATCGGACTAGCATGAATGCAATGAGATCACACACCCAGACGTCGCTTCATCCAGTGGTGGAGCCTGGTGGCAGAGAGGTATTTACATCCTCTTACAGGGGGCAGCAATCTGGACTGCCTCCTCCTGTTCGTGCGCCTCCTCCCGACCGTCGCCGACGACAAAACTTGGTCTTAATGTCACTTGATGAGCAGCCACCAAGTTCTTGTCAAATAAGCGCCATGATTTTACGCTTTAATTTTTTATTAATTGCTGGGTCTAGCTCCACATACATGATCATCTTGCGGTTCTTATTCTAACATAAAAGCTTTGTATCTCTTGTTCCGAGCTGAAAAAACTCGCTCCGCCACTGTCTTTATCCATTTCTCCCTTTTAAACTGCCCTGAGCTATCAGTTACCATTCTTCCGAAGAGATAAAAGTCATCTTCAGAAAAAGAGCAGCAAGTCAGAGCGGGGAAAACTTACGCTCAGATAACCATCTCAGAGGCGAAGCAGCGGTGTGACACCCGTGAAACGCCAATTACATAGAAACAAGCGACTAATCGATCCGACATCTAGGCTTCACCAGGCCCGATTACTAACTTTAGCCATCTAGACTGAAGCTTCTATATGAAATTCGGAAAGTTCCAGATTAGAAGAGGCGTCACAGAGCGTTCTCCAGCCTCCTCACGCGTCAGGACGAGTTTTGGTACTGTATAATTGAAAACATGAATAAATACTCGCTTACGACTTTTATGCAGCCGTACTATATATTTCATTATACATCATTCTTTTGTTTTCTCTGTATATATGTGGAAAAAACAAATAAATTGTCAGTCTTCTTATTGGAATATAGTAAAATTAAAATCTGTCGCTGCTCAGGTGACATGCTAAATTTATATGAATTCCGATCATTTTGTAAGCTATTGAGGCATTATAAATTGCGAAACGACCCATCGTACCTAGGATCGAGAGCTTTAATTAGGCATTAATTTGGTTTACGGGAGAAATTATGTTTACGTTAATCAAAAACATTTACAAAGGATTATTTTTTAGGTCTAAGTGATGACGGTGGACAGGAGAAAAAGCCAATTGTTGCAGTAGTTATGCTATTAAAAGTTAAGGATAGCTAGTTAACGGCTTAATTATAATAACTATTATTATTTATGTGCATAGCGCTCCCAGAAAACATTACTTCTTTCTAGGCAATTTACATATGCCGTAAAGGAAGCCTGATTAAATGGTTAGCGTGCACAGTGTCAACAGGTTCTCGCCGACCTGCACTGGCTGCCAGTCAAGCAACGGATCGACTTCAAGGTTTTGCCGCTCACTTTTAGTTCACTTCATTCTTTGGCTCCAGCCTATCTCTCAGATCTACTCCCCCACCAGGCTAAGCATCGTACCACCAGCTTTTCGGAATCCAACAGTCTACCAATACCTCGTACAAGTCCTTTGGAGACCGTGCATTTAGCTCGTATGCTCCCAAAGCCTGGAACTCACTCCCGACTTGCGTCAGAAAAGCCCCTGACTTGACCACATTTAAAAAGAACTTAAAAACACACCTATTTAGGACAGCATTTAGTTGGTCCCTGTGATTCGTTCTTCATGTGCTTATGCGTGCCGACACTGTGCATGCTGCCACTAACCACATTTGCATGCTGACCCTGTGCATGTCACCCATAACCATGTTATTCATGTTGTTCGTCAATCATGATATTACTCACCATTCAATCGCGTTTCCCTTTGAAGCAAATGTAAAGCGCCTAGAAAGACATTGAGTTCTCTGAGGGCGCTTTATCAAGTGCATTATTATTATTAACAAGCACAGCTTCAATTCGAATAAGCGCACAAAGAATATAGCACAAGGACTCAGCAAGTTCTGTAAGAAGCAAGTGTGGTTTTAGATTATTCTGAAATGTTATTAAGTCTGGGGGGTTTCATGACATCAGTCGGGAGTGAGGTCCAGGCTTTGGGGGCATGAGAACTAAATTTTCGGTCGCCAAAGGATTTGGTTCGAGGCATAGCTAATTGATTTGAGTCCTAGAGGTGCGTGCTACTATGCCTAGCTTTGTTTGCGGGGGAGTAATTCTGATAAGTAGACGCGAGTAAGAGAATAAAGTGACCTGAGAGTGAGTGACAGAATATCTTGTAGTTAATACGCCGCTTGATCGGGAGCTAGTACAAGTTAGCGAGAAGTGGAATAATGTGGCAAATGCTACCATTATGTCAGAGAAGCCTAGCTGCAGAGTATGGCTTCACTTGTAAACGGCGGACTACGTTGGCTGGTAGACCAGTAAGCAGTGAGTTACAGAAGTCAAGGTGAGATGTCAAGAATGACTTAACCAATTAGAATGTAATATAACTGTAAGAAGGCCCCAGTTTTAGTCATGTTAAGAAGCTGAATGTAAGTATACTTGACCGTCGAGCTGATGCGGTCGTGGGTTTAAAAGGTCTCTTTGGAAAAGAAAATTTAGATTTCGTGTAGATGCTTTAAGACACATGCTAAAAACGTCTACTCGAGCATTAAGCTTTTCCTTTTTTAAGTCGCACTTAGTTTTCCTACAAATTGTAAGTTGGTTTTATCTTCATTCAATTTGAGAAAGTTGGCTGTAATCCAAGTGATAGTCAGTAACACATGATGCAACGGAGTTGAGAGAATTTGACGTGACGGAAGGCTGGGAGGGTTCAAAGCAAACGTACCACTGGTCGTCAGCTGCATAGATGTGAAAGCGATTACATCGTTGGAAGGGAGGGGAATGAATTTTGAAAAGAAGCCAACCAAGCACAGAGCCCTGAGGTATCCCGTAGTTAAGTGGTACCTCGGGTGATCTTTGTCCGCTTACATCAATACTCTACAGTCTTTCACTAAGATGAGACCTAAGATACGGCAGCGAAAGTGCCAGTGACAGCGATGCCCAGAAATGACGAGAAGCGCTCGAAAACGACTACGGTAGCTGGTATTTAGCATCAAGTACGACTAAAAGATCAAGTAAAATAAGCAGAGATACAAAAACCAAGTCTCCGTTCCTGAGAAGGTCGTTATACGCACAAAGCAGTGCTGACTCTGTAGAGCGATTAGTTCGAAAACCAGACTGAAACTCATTGCTTGTTTTCAAGTTTCAGTTTAAGAGTTTAGTTGGTCTACCACAACTTATTCAAGCATTTTTAATAGGAGCGATAGACAGGAGACTAGGCGAAAGCTACTTAAGTTCTCTTGGTCTAGTGTTGTCTCCTTAATTAGAGGCCAAACAACCGCCTTTTTGAAAGGTGTAGGGACATGACCCGAGGCCAAGGACATATTTATTATGCTAGTTATGCATGGCAGTAGCAGCAGAACCATGTATCTTGGATGTAGTAAATTAGGAATTGGATCTAGAGGACTAGTTGTCTTCATTGACTGGGAGATGAATTTCAGGTCAAGATTACGCACAGCCTCCTTGAATGTTTACGATGAGGTAGCTCTCGGAATTAAAAGACGGGAATCCTGTGGGGATTTAACTGAGGGACAGAAGTACAATGAGGACCTAATTACCTTAGGGACGAGCTCTTAGATCTTATCATTGAGCATACTACCACTAACCATTCGATTGTGCTTCCTTTGCAGCAAATTTAAGGTACCTAGAAAGAGATTGGGTTCTCTGAGAGCGCTATACCAAGTGTATTATTATTGGCTATCTTTCTGACGATCCAGCTAGAGAAACGATCGGCTATATCACCGCAAGAATAATTTGATAAAGAGATAAACTGGGAGCGCTAAAAAAACGTTGGTTGATCGCAGACATCAGCACTTTGGATTGAGCATGTTCCCGAAACTCTAAACCCTTAACCCTAAACCTAAAAACTTTGAAATCCTCAACACTAAACCCTAAACCCTGAGTCTCAATCCCCCATGTCTAAACTCAAAGTCAAAAATATATCTCTAAAAATGGATTATTTACTTTAAATATTGACGTACCATATTAAATTATCATATTAACATACTTTACCACACCATACCATACCAACATACCATATTAAACTTGCCTCTATTAGTGCAGCGGGCATTCCAGAACGTTGACTTTCTCTATGCAGAATTGGTAAGCTCGGGGCTACCGACCATCGCCCCGCCCTCTTAGTTGGATGCAGTGTCACCACGCCGGAGCGATTTGTACCTAATTATCAACTCGGCTAATCCTAACGTCTCCTTTAAGCCCAGTCTTCGCAGCCGGTTCACAGATCTTGAGCCGCCGGTTACTGCAGCTACGTGGCATGACTCCAACGCAATGCCGGATCTATTTAGCGGCACCTACGGTTGCACCACGGGACAGATTCTTTATTACAGGAAGTACGAACTAACGGGCGGTCAATGGTGGCCATAGATATGCGGGCCCAGACGATGCAACCCGCCTCTACTTGAGGCAGCCGCGCCGCTTTATGTATAATGAATGGTCAGTCGCTCTCGTGGTACTGTTGACGCTTAATCTTACCAATGCAGTTCCAAGAGCTTAATAACGTCATATGTGGATGAAATAAAATGAATTTAAGCTTTGTGAGTGCGTTTACTTATCTCTGGAGCTGCTGGTACAGCCTTTGGTCATTTTTTGAAGGCGGTCTTATCCGACGAGCCGCATTAAAGGTTTGCTAGTCCTGCCGATTTAGCCCGATTAAGTATAATCAAGGTCTGATTAAGCCCCGTGTACACGATTAGCCTCCTTCATTTTTTCATCGGTCTTCCTTTTGTCAAGCCGACGTACGGAGTAGTAAGCGTACGCGATCGGTTTTGCCGTCAGTTACTCTCGAAGCTCCACCCACATAGTAGTCGAGGGCTCGCTGTAACTAGGCGTAAGGAAATGGCGATGCAGAAAGCGATGCAGACCGAGTAACTGCCTCGTAGCCGCTACTGTGCTTATTCTGTTGATGAATCACAAAGGAAGAGCAGAAAAGGATTTGACGGCAAGTTCACATGAGTACTGTTCTTTGTGAACGCGAACGAATGCTGTCCGGCGAGCTAATGCGAGTAATTCTACGGTCCGAGATGAGTCGTATGAGTGGGTAATGCAGTGGCTGGTACAATGACCAAATCCGGAAGCATGTGCATGCATTCTGCACGAGCTTATTAGTGAGACTTGGGCCGGACTAAGAGGGTATTTGCAATTAGGTATCTGCGACGTCTGCTTCTTGCTTGGTATCGCAGGAAAAAGTCTGTCAAAATGATAAACATGCGTGACAGCAAGCGTGCAAGAGAACGGCATGCTGCGACATAGCGAAACCTAGCAATAGGCTCGTTACTTATGCTCAGTGTAGTTTCTTGAATTTGGTATCTGCTACTTTCGAAAGCACGGAGATGGTCATCAGTCCGAGCAACCTTTCATTTCGCTGCTTATGGTGAATTTCCAGCATTGCTTCGATCTCAAATATACGCGGTGCTTGTTATATAAGTTGCAGGAGAGTTTTCATTTTAGAATATCAAAGGCTGATTTTTCGCTCTTTTTACCCAGATTCTTCGATGCTCTGTTCCAAAAGCTGCACAGTGCTTACTTACAGGTAAGCACAACTCCCTTTCACCAGCTTTTCTGCCATGTCAACAATATACCTAACTTAAACTGCTGCATTTACTTTGAAGATACCGAGCATCAAGGGTGAATGGGAAGCCACATCGAGAGAGAGTTGGAGACGAAGGGAGACTCGCCTATTGTACTTGAGCACTCGTAAGCATTTTTTTTATAAGAAAGGCGAGCAGCAGAGGCTTCTGTTTTTTTAGTTAAAAATGTTGAATGCCGTCGCGATGCTTTTTTTAGTCGACGCACACAGACGCTCCACGCGTGTCTGCTTAGGGAGAAACGGCCGCATTCTCGATGAAGTGAATTCCATCTGTCTACTCTGACCGCTGCACTTTAATAATGATAATAATGCACTTGATAAAGCGCCCTCTGAGAACTAAATCTCTTGCTAGGCGCTTTACATTTGCTGCAAAGGGAAACGCGATGATTGAATGATGAGTAATATCATGCTTGATGAACAACATGAATAACATGGTTAGGGGTGAAATGCACAGGGTCAGCATGCAAATGTGGTTATTGGCACTAGGCATAGTGTCAGCACGCATAAGCACATGAAGGACGAATAACAGGGACCCACTAAATGCTGTCCTAAATAGGTGTTTGTAAGTTCTTTTTAAATGTGGTCAAGTCAGGGGATGTTCTGACGCAAGTCGGGAGTGAGTTCCAGGCTTTGGGGGCATACGAACTAAATGCACAGTCTCCAAGGGATATGAAGTTTGTACCAGGTATTGGTAGACTGCTGGATTCCGAAAAGTGGTTGGTACGATGCTTGGCCTTGTATGGGAGTAGATCTGAGAGATAGGCTGGAGCCAAATAATGAAGTGACCTAGAAGTGAGTGACACAACCTTGAAGTCAATCCGTTGCCTCACTGGTAGCCAGTGCAGGTCGGCGAGAAGCGGAGTAGTGTGGCAACTGCGACGCTCACGACAGACAAGCCTAGCTGCAGAACTTTGCACCAGCTGCAATCGCCTGATCGCACATGCTGGTAGGCCAGTAAGCAGTGAGTTGCAGAAGTCGAGACGGGATGTCACGAATGCATGGACCAACTTGGACGTGGTATCCTTATCTAAACAAGCCCAAATTTTAGCAGTGTTATGAAGCTGAAAATAGGCAGATTTGACTGTGGAGCTGATATGGTCGTCTAACGAGAGGTCGCTTTGGAATATGACACCTAGATTTCGAGCTGATTCAACTGGAGATGTGCTGGCAGAGCCAATTTTGAGAGTCGGCCTTTCCAATCTCTGAATCACACTGGGTTTGCCCATAACTATTAAGTTAGTTTTATCATCGTTTAGTTTTAGAAAATTTGCTGCCATCCATGTGCGGATGTCATGAATGCATGCAGCAAGTGAGTTGAGAGAGTTTGAGGTGCTCGAAGGCTAGGAGGGATCAAAGCAAAGATACAACTGAGTGTCATCCGCATAGAAGTGAAAGCCTAGATTGTGCTTGGCAATCACATCAGCAAGAGGGAGAGTATAAACCGTGAAAAGAACCAGACCTTGCACGGAGCCCCGAGGTACTCCATATTTCAGAGGTACTTCAGATGATCTTTTTCCATTCACGTCAATACTCTGGAGTCTTTCACTGAGGTAGAACCTGAACCACTGCAGAGCAGTGCCAGTGATGCCCAGGCGAGACGAGAGGCGCTCTAGAAGAATTTTGTGATCGATGGTATGAAAAGCTGCCGAAAGATCGAGCAAAACAAGCAGAGACACTCTACCCATGTCTGCATTCCTAAGTAGGTCGTTGTATATCCTAAGCAATGCTGACTGTGGAGTGATTAGCTCTAAAGCCAGACTGGATTTTGATTGCAGTCCTTAAGGGTGAGCACTTTAACCACTTGGGCTAAACCAGCGCATTGGGGCATCGTACAGTGCGTGTGTCGCTAACCATCAATCAAATTTAATGCAATGTATCTCCGTCTGTAACTCTACACAGACTATTTGGGTATTATGCAGGGAAGTTTTGTACAGTGAACGCACAGCCGTAACGATTTTCGGTGCCCATTTTGTTACCAACAGATTTCAGCTAATGCAGCAAAGAAAAAGCGGGAAGCATAGCAGTGTCAGGAGAGCAGTTGAGGTAGTGAGTCACATAAAAGTAGCAGCTCCGGACAGTTTTGTCGTTGCGTAAGAATTTTGGAAGTGTGCTCCGCAGTCTATGACCCACAGAGCAAAAGCTTCTGTCGCTAACGGTCTTTAAGTGGAGGAATGGAACAACTAATGTATTGTCCATACAGGAACTGAGGGCACGAGTAGGCTGAATCTGGTGCAACAGTTCAACTAGGTAAGAAGGTGCCAAGCCATGGCGGGCCTTTGGGGTCAGCGTAAGAACTTTGTTCTGTACAGTAATCCCTCACCACTTTGCGCTTCGACTTTTACGGCTTCACTCTATCGCGGTTTTTTCGAATATATTCATTAAAAATTTGATCGAGATAGTGAAAATGATACAGCTTGCTCTCGATTGTCTGAGTCAATAGCACACCCCTGTATTACAGTTAAAATTAAAATTACTGTACGTATGAACTGTAGACCAATGTATTTGAGTACCCCCACAAATCCTTTAATGCCAGGTGCAGCCGCTCGATCACTCGTTTTGCGTGAGCAAGGACCTTTTATTTAAAAATTGGATGCGATTTAACCAAGCCAATCAGACCGTGCCATTCCTGTTCACTGATTGGCTATCCTATCCTCTTCCTATCCTGTTCACTGATTGGCTATCCTATCCTCTTCCTATCCTGGCCACTGATTGGCTCAGCCTAACGAAAGTTCGTTTCTCGGAATGCTAGTATAGCAGTGACTAACGTGGTATTACTTGATGTCCAGAGTGTTCGAATAATGTTAAAAACCGTATTCAAATGGTCGTGAACATGTTTTCTATGCTCTAACTAAAACAATACTCGATTTATAAATTAAGAATCTTACGTCACAGAAATTAACTTATCGCGGTAGAGTCGAGTACTGATAACCCGCGATAAACGAGGGGCGACTGTATTCACAGATCAACCGGCAGCCATCCTAGCTCTTTCAGTAAAGAATACACATGGTCAAACCCCTGGGATTTGCAACTAACCTTGCAGCCATATTAATTGCCAGCTGCAGAGGCCTAATCGCTTTTGGTAGCCCAGCCTAAAGCGTATTACATGGAATCTAGCCAAGACAGGGCCAAGGAGCTAGTTAGATTTTTTGCAAGTTATCGTGGAAGACAGTTCCTAATCTTAGATAGGGATTGGACGTGATGGCTAGCTGTAGAAGCAGTCTTTATAACAAAGCTTTCAAAATTTAGGCTGCTGTTGAATATGACGCCTAAATTCCAAGCATATGGTGATGGTCGCACAACAAAATTACCTGTTAGAAGAGCAAAGCCTTCTAGTCCAGCCACACGCTTGGGGTGTCCTATGAGCAGCAATTTTTTTTATCGTCTTTAGTTTAAGGAAACCGAGAAATTCATGATTGAAATCTGTAAAACTATCATTCAGTTTATCAGTTGCTGCAGAATACTCTGACGATTTAAATTAAAAATACAGCTGCGTAGCCTTAATATAAAAGTGATTTCCTATCCATGGGCCTGAATCACTTTTCCCAGAGGTTGAGTATAAATGGAGAACAGCAAAAGACTGATGACTGACCCTTGAGAGACTCTACGTTTAAATAGTTTGGTGGATGAGACTTTACCACCGCACAACACGGATTGAACACGATCAGACATATGCGATTTAAATCACGCGAGTGCCCCGTCTTCCAGACCAACCGTTGTTCTCGTTCTCAATTGTTCAAGTAGAACATCGTGATCAATGATGTCGATGGCAGCTGATAGATCTAGCAGTGCTAGGATGGTGACATTTCCTTCATCATTGCTGTATAGGATGTCATTAGTTTCAAGGCAGAGAGCAGTTTCAATGGAGTGCTGCTGCTTCAACCCGGATAAAAAATGTTCAGATATTTTATTGCTTTCAATGTGTCCTACCAGCTGCTTAGCCACAGTTTGTTTAAGTATCCTTGACAAAAGCAAGACGGGAACTGGGCAATAGTTTGCAATGACTTCGGTATTAATCTGGACTTTCTTCGGATTGGTCTAACGATGGCTGATAGAAGGATTTGAGTTCAATTCATTTTTCCATAGAAGCACTAAAAATCTCGGTTATGGCTGGGCTGGTCTGCCAGAGAAGACAACAGAGATGGCGGTATAAGGTCTTCTGGAGATAAGCTCTTTTTACTAGACGTTATTAAGACAGCCGCATCGCATAGCTTTGCCTGAGGACAAATTCCTGAATCCACATTGATAGCTAGGACTAACACCGAAAGAGGCAATATTTTACTGCCAGTGAATCTCAGCCCACGGGTAAGGTGCTCACATCACGACCTACACAGTGGTTCAAGTCCTGCAGTGGGTGATCCTATACTGTCCATTGCAAGTGGTTTCCGGTAATAGCCGTTAAAGCTCCTCTGCCGCTTTATAAAGGATGCTGTTGAATCAACTGCCCTCAATTTATGACTAATCACTCTCGCTTGAGTCGTGCTCGGCAAACTGTCCAGTGGTCATTTGGCAGGTTTTCGAGTCGGTTTAGGGTTTTCCCCTTGCAAGCATCACTGGCACTCTGGCAGTCCAGAAAATAGTATCTGCATGCTGTGCATTGCATAACTGTGTGAAGACTTGTTAGGGAATGACTGAGGCAAACATTGAAGGCATCCCGCAGGAACATTCACCTTTTTCCGCATTGCCTCGCCAAAGAAGTGAGCCGCTGTCGGACTGCAGACTCGCTGATCAAAATCGTCACGACGTACTTCACTCAAGTGGACCGAGTACAATGGCAACAACAAGCGACGGAAGGCCGTGCTTGAAACAGATCGTGATCGTAGGCTGTCGTACGTTAGGGAATTTCTAAATTGTAATCATATCATTTATTTGCCTGCTTGCGCATTGTTTGGTTTCACGTAGTCAAATTTATTTGGTTCGCTGTCTTTAAATAACAAGTTGTGTTCACACTATGCTGGGTCCATATGCTGTAGAGACTGCTGCTACTCCGAATTTATCAAATTCGTCCGACTTTTTGGTAGGCTGATAGGCATGTCTACTCAGCCCTTCCTACAGTAGAACTCCTCGTGCTACTCGCTTTTCGTCGTCATCAGCTGTACGCTTTACGCGTTCTGTCTTATATTTGTCGCTATTTAACTACTGCCACAGACATCGGTGTGATGTCTCTGGCCTAAAACAAAGCGAGATTTAATCTGGCTGCACGTACTCATCTCAGCCTCTCCAGCGTATCATCACTGCTTCTTCGCTACGCGATATCTCTGAGTCTGGTGAAGGTAGTTGTCAGCAAGGTTTTCCTATCTCAGCTGTTTAATGTAGGTTGTCAGCGAGTTTCTACAAAAGGCTGACTGCTAGCAGTGGTACTACATACATACAAAATGAACAATAACCATCGGCCTCTGATGGTTTACATGCCAATGTCGACCTAACAAGCTGAGATATGAAGCGGCCTCATCGAACCTGATCTGGCCGTAGAATACTACATTCTTTCTCACACAACCTCGAAACAACCTCACGCTATCGCTGTCTCTCTTTCTACAACTCCTGGAGTACCCACGAAACTGTTACTCTTGACAAAACTAGGGCTACACGGACGACTTTCCTGGTGAATCGAGGCCGACTCCGACCGATTCCGACTGGCTGTGCCATGCAGAACCGTGGTCACCAGATAGCTCTATGGACAGGACCGAATCATGCTGACACCGTGACTAAAGCCGCGTTTACTCGCGGTCGATATTTGGTCAGCTTTCCATCGATTTTTGCGTAAGTCCTATCGCCTACATCATCACTCCCAGCAGGCCGTCGGTATCCGGATAGAAAACCTATGCCCAGAGGCGAGGTTCAACTTCTTTTGGAAAACCAGCGGAATCGTAGACCAGTCGACTAATCACATGTGCCTTCCACAACCCGCCTCCAGTACATTTAAACAATAGCTGGCCGTAGCACGATACCATTAAATGAGGCATACCAGGCAGGTTCATGTTTGCGGTACCTAATCAGTAAGTGAAGAGTACCGGTGTAACAAGCTTATCTCCAAACCGGAGTACGCCCGGGGTTAAAACGGCGTAGGTCACTTCGTACCGCGGAGCTATACTTTGGCGTAGGCTAAATTATACCCCGCTACATCGATAGTTTCGAGCGATACACGCATGAATCTTTACGTAGTGGCTCACAAGTCCGCGACGGTGAGGACCCTGGTACCTCATTCATCGGTCTCCCCCGTTCTTATCTTAAGGCACCCATTACTCCGATCTCACGCCTGCCTCGTCTTTTCTACAAACGGTTTCTTAAGACGGAATCTGGCTACCGCAAGCGCACCGAAAGCCACCGGGCTCTTTGTATGCCAGAGAAATCTCTGCAGCATAGCAGTGAGCCTAGTCACTGTGACTCTGCGTTCTGCGCCAATACAGACGGCGAAACATTTAATTACTGCGTAATTTAGAGCGGACCTTGGTTTAATGTGGAATCTTGAGAAAAAAAACCTGGATTCACTGTCCGAATGTAAGGGCGGCCTCCCCTGTAGCTCTGCTGCTGGTGCGGGATCTTCGCTGTTCGACTTCAGATTCACAAAATCGCAAGCTGTTTTCAAACTTTTTTCCCGCTGTTCAGCCCGCAGTTGTCGACTTAACTTGAGGTTTTAAGCCTCCGGCATTTCAAATCGAAGACCGTCAGCGATCGAACCCTCTGCTGACTAGGACCAGCAAGCAGCTGGAGCTCGCTGCCTCCTCCACACTCGCATCGCGCAGGCGCCCCAGACTTGTACGATGCCGCTCCTGGCCGTCGCACCGCTAATGGCGACGGTAAGTTCGCGCTTCTCGACAGCAGCAAGCGACGAGTATAGGTTAGCAAGGTGCAGAGCGACGTGCATAGGCTGGTCTAAGGAGCAGGTAAGTGAGAGCGTCTGCCTCTGGCTGTCGTCTCCTCAGGCCTTGGCGCTAGCTCCACGGCGGGCAAAGCGACACTTCATTGGCACTGGCATCTCTGCGGCTCCAGGCTGCCGACGGGCCGCGAGCGGTCAGGCACACGCGCAGTCTGCCGGCCAAGCGGTCGGAGACGCGGGCCTGCTGGCACATCTGCTCAGCGCCGGAAACAGCCAAGAAGCAGGCCAGGACCGCAGCTTTGACTGCTTCTGAATACTGCGTTACTTTGTCAAACTAAAAATCACACTTTCATGTATAGGTTCTCTAGATAACGGCGCAAGTTCTTTGTCGGATATCAGCGAAAACCTTTTAGCAAAAACTGTTTCCTGTTTGGATAAGTACCGCTGAAAACTTAAAGCGTTAGAATTAAAGTTAAAAAGCTTATACAAATGTAAAAATATAATTCATTTATATAGCGCCCCAAGAGAACTTATTCTCTATTCAGGCGCTTCACATATGCCGCCGGGGTCGAGCCCGCGACCTCAGCAAGATCTTGGTCGGGGCGAGCACCTTAACCGCTGGACCAAACCAACTCGACAAGAAATTTCCCTGTGTGATGAACGAACTCACGACCTTGAGATCATGCTCTGCGTCATCTTTCAGAGGGGTTATATTCTGGCCTTGAGGGATATAGTTTGGCCTAGCCTATCTTGCACCCCGGAGTATGAAGTGGCCCAGGCCGTTTTAACCTCGGGTCTACTCTGGTTGGTGTATACTCTGGTCTGTTACACTGGAATTTATTAACTAAGATGAGTGCCATAAGCCGTGATGCTGAGCTGACCGATTAGCAGCGGCCGCATAGCAGTGCTTTCTATCGAAAGGAAGCCGAACTACTGGCGTTCTCCCGCTTGCTTCGATCTCATACTCAAATGAAGGAGCTAAGGTGGTTATCGATAGTCAGGCACAATCTCACAGGTTAGACTGCCGTATAGAAGATCCACCGACCAGCACTCGGCATCCATTGAAAACAAGCGTCGTTTCAGGTCAGCGTTATCTTCTTTGGCATCTTCTAGATCAAGTGCTGTGGGAAGTGCGCTGATTTGCTAAATTCGTCGGTCAGACTAAACGCATAATAAAAATGCGGTGCGTAAATAAATACCCTGAATTTTTTTACGATTGACTGCCTAAATTGAGCTATTGGAACTATCAATAACACTGTAAAATATTGGGCTATGCTGACTCGGTACTGCGTTCATGCATATGCTTTCAGAATTTGATTTTAAAAAAGACCTATAATTTCAGAGGATTTGGAAAAGAGCTCGCGCGCGAGGCCGATTCAAAGCGCAGAAGAACTAGCGCCACAAGAAGATGCAAGTCGAATCCACTCAGCTACGAGCAGATGACGTTTCGAGGAGACCGCTTCGTATCTCTTCCCGTTAGATAGACCTTGACATGTAAAAAATCGGAGGCCAGTGGTGACTGATCATGTTTGTGTGTACCTGGTAGCACGGCGGCTGGTCGTGACGCAATTGTCAGCCTTTCAGAAACACTCGCTGACAAGCTACGGTCAACGTTCAAGATTAAAAGATGCTCACCGAAAATTGACTCTGCCACTGCGGCTGGGAGCGCGAGCGTGCTAGGCGAGCGAGCTGAGAAAAACCCGAGGGAAGTCGGAAACTATTCTAGTTTCCCCGATTGGGAGGCCGAGTTCACGCGAGGCAACCTGTGCGAGTGGGCGGGCTCAGCTGGGCTCGAGGGGCTAGCGGCTCCGACGACGACTCCCAGCTGTTCGCTCTCCTCGGCCTGGAAACATCCACCGATCGCTTAAAGTAAACGGGTGTGAAGGCAAAGGCCGAACAATTCAACAGCCTCATTTGTGCAAAAGCTGGAAAGCCTTGGCGGCTGCCACTTCTTTCGCTGCAGGGGGGACCATTTTGGTACCGCCTGCTGCAGGCTTCAAAGCCAAGATCGGGGAGGTAGAACGCTCCCGCTTTACACCGTTCTAAGACCTAGAGCGTCGTACGTGCGCGCACACGTCGCTGTCTCGCACGAGGCCGCAGACTGTCCGTAACGGCTGCGTCTCGAAATAGCTAGCGTCCGACCACGCGCGGCGAACTTCTCCGGGATCTTCAGCTGCAGCTTTGTCTCCAAACTTTTGAAGGCTGGAGCTTGGCGTGACCAGCGCAGTGCACCCGTCGTAGCACCACGTTCGCAAGTCCTTACGGAATTACGTACGACATAGCGAGCCGAGTAACCTAACGTCTCACGTTTGATCGCTCGAGGAGTCCCAGCCAAGCCGAAAGAAGGCACGACTTTGGATCGGGTTGGACTCGATCCACTTCGTAATGACCGCGGATTGGCAACACAGTTCGTTTCGGTTGCGGCTCATCGCCGGCACCCGGAGGAGCCTCAGCGCTCTCGCCTTTGCTATGATTGTCTGCACTCGGCGCCGCTCGGCGAGCAAAAAAGCAGCGCGACCGGCCGTTTGGCACTGCGACGGCGGCGAACGCCGCTTTCGGCGGCCTCAGCTTCCCAAGGCACGTCCTTCACGAGGTCGATGGTGTTTGCGCCGCGAACCAACTCGGCCGGCTCGTCACGAGTCGAATGGTGCACTCGTCAAGTGCTCATCGGGCCACGTCACGCAGCGCGCGCTCCCGCTCGATTGGCGCTCCGAGTGGCGTTCGTCATCTGTGCGCGGCGACGCGAGTCGAAACGAGCGCCGTTTCGCGTGATGCTCTCATGGACGAGTGCTCCAGATAAGGCGGCGATAGCGAGCGGAGCGCCCGCTATAAAACCTCGGTGCGCACGGCGTCGAGAGCAACTGTAGCAGCTTCTCACCTGCTTCCGCCTTCTCGCAGTAAACATCCGCCGGAGGTGAGCGCACGCCTCGCAGCGGCGAAGGAAACACCTTCGCCACCGGCGCGCTGAAAGTCTGCTCGAGGTGCCGCCGCCTAGAGGCGCAAGTCTCCAGCGCCTCGAGGCGGCGTCATTCGCTCGCTTTTAGAGCCGAGGCGTCGCCCGTCGGCTTGCATCCAGGCGAGGACTTGTTCGGACGCGCGTGAGAGCGATCGCCTCGCTCGTCCGGTCCGTTTCAGCCGCCAGGTTGACGGACTAGCGCGCTAATGCTCGCACCGCGCGCGCGTGCGCCGCTCTGCAGGCATGCTGTACACGATCGTCGTCGCCACCGCCGCCCTGCTCGTCGGAGCCGTCGTCTCCAGTCCGACCACTGGCCGTCAGCCGCAGGAGAGCCTCGGCAGCCACTGGCAGCTGTACAAGGCCGCTCACGGCAAGCAGTACGCCGATCAAAATGAGGAGTCTGTCAGGTGCGTGACCGTTAGGCGCCGACGGAAGTGCGCGACGCGACTGCCCACGAACTGCCATGGCGACTTTCCGCCGCCAACGGCGATGCGACGCGCGTCGCGCGGTCTTTCACTCCCTACGTATACTGCAGGAGGCTCATCTGGGAAGATCACGTCGCGTTCATTGCTAACCATAACAGAGAATATGACCTGGGAGTTCACACTTTCACCGTCGGACTCAACAAGTTCGCCGACATGGTAAGCGAGCCGGACGCGTCTTTTTCTCCAAGGCGGATCTCTCGCAGCGAGAGGGGCTCGCACGTCGCTGGGAGAGGCACATCCTCCGGCTGTCGCTCTGCCGAACGCAGCGAACGACCAGGCTTAGCGTCGAATCCGGAGGCTGTCACTGGTGCCGCAGGCTCGCTAGACTTGCTGACCAAGATGGCCGCCAAATCTTAGATGATCTGGTGTTGGCCGAAGTTTTATGGGCCGAACAACTGTCGTGGCCGCTGCTGCGAGCGCTGTCTCGATGGCAGCAGATGCATACGGCCCGGGGCATCGGAGCACCGCGGCAGTGCGGCAGCGCGGCACGCTATCGCCTCGTCCGAGCTCGCTGACAAATCACTTCCGGCCCCTCTGCAGACGAACCAGGAATTCGTGCGCGTCTTCAACGGCTACAAGCAGTCAGCTAAGAGGAGTACCGAGCCTCGGCCGACCTTTATGGCGCCGCACTTCACTGACCTGCCCGCCTCCGTCGACTGGCGGACTCAGGGCTACGTGACGCCCATCAAGGACCAGGTGAGCTGCCGGCAGCGGACGCACCCGCCCACCGCCTCGCTCTCCCTCTGTGCGCGCCGCCTCCGTCGCCCGCCGAGCTCGCGTCGTGGGCGCGAGCGTCGCTCATCGCGACAGCTAACGCTCGGAGCGTCCGTCCTTGCAGGGTCAGTGCGGCTCCTGCTGGGCGTTCAGCACCACCGGATCGCTGGAAGGTCAGCACTTCAAGGCCACCGGCAAACTGGTTTCGCTGTCCGAGCAGAACCTCGTTGACTGCTCCGGCGCCGAAGGTAACAACGATGCGGCGAGCGTCAGCTTGCAAATTCGCGCCTTCTGGTGGCTAAAGCAAAGCTCGCGGGCCTGCGCTTCTAGAAAGCATTCTAAAGTCTCCAGCAGGAGATGGCTAGACGGAGTGGTGCAAGACCACGGAACGACCAGCCGCTCTTAATTTGCGCTTGTTTTTTTTCCAATTCGTCGCAGGCAACGAGGGATGCAACGGCGGTCTAATGGACTACGCCTTCACGTACATCAAGAACAATGGCGGCATCGACACGGAGAGCAGCTACCCGTATCTGGCCGTGGTGAATACAATTTCTTTTCTTTCGGATCTTTATCGAACGCGCGCGCCGACCAGCCACCGCCGTACGCTCCCTGCCAGGAACGAGCGTCGCCTCTCGCGCGCGGCGAGCTCGTCTATTCACGAGCTATCCTGCCAAAAAACGGCACATTTCGGGCGACGGTTTGAGCGCCGTTCATGGAGCAAACCTTTTTCACGCTCACGAAATCTCTAAGCGCCCGGTCGGTCGCTAGCGGGCGCATGCGCAGTGGGCCGTGCGGTGCTAGATCGGGCGTCGGTCCAGGCGACGTCGCGACGCCGGTCGGTGTGCTCGCGAAGGCAGCAGTCTTTAGCAGCGTGAAACCTATAGGACGGCAAGTGCAAGTTCAACAAGGCCAACGTCGGCGCCACCGACACGGGCTTCGTCGACATCAAGAAGGGCAACGAGACGGCCCTGCAGGCGGCCGTCGCCACCGTCGGACCAATCAGCGTCGCCATCGACGCGAGCCACACTTCCTTCCAGCTGTACAAGAGCGGCATCTACAACGAGAAGAAGTGCAGCTCGTCTCAGCTGGACCACGGTGTGCTGGCCGTCGGCTACGGCACGACGGGTGGCAAGGACTTCTGGCTCGTCAAGAACAGGTGCCCGTTCGCAGGCGCGCCCGCGATCGGCACCGCGTCGGCTCGGAGTGCTAAGTGCGAGCGCCGCACTGGCAGTTCCGACTGGTTATCATCCATGGTTCTAACCTAACTCCACGGCGGGTGGGCGTAACAGCTTAGCCTTTGTTCCTTATGTCGTCACGAAAAGCAATGGCGTCTTGTGTGCTCCGGCGCAGACAGACAGGCTACAGAGCCCTCCTCTGTAGGGCTCTGTAGCGTCGCGCTTCGCCTAGGTGCAGCTCGCTCTATTTCTTACCGGCTGTTCATTTTTTTTATTTGCATTTGCAGCTGGGGCACCGACTGGGGTCAGCAGGGCTACATCCAGATGTCGAGGAATCTGAAGAACCAGTGCGGCATCGCCACGGCGGCCAGCTACCCGCTCGTATAGGATGACGCTCGACACGGACACAAGTTTGAGCTACGACTCGGACCACAACGAGCTACAGCCACTTTGTACTAATCCAGTTAAAGCTCCGAATGTAGCCTTCAGGGTTTGATAATTCAGCCAATTTCTTGATGGCAATACATCTGAATGGCTCGCTGGCGGCACGTTGCGACTCGCGTACCTTGCGTCGCGCGTCCTCGCTGGCAAACTCGTCGCAGGAGACGATTGCGTTGGCTAGAACTATGGCCACAAGTTGAAAAGACAAAGAGCGGGTGCAAATGCAAGGAGGCTCCCAGATTCTCTAGGTTCGAGCGCCGCCATTCTGCGCTATTGCGTCAGCAATTGAGACTGCGAAGATGAAGTGTTACGTTAGCGTGTCTCCGGCTGCAGCAGCGTTAGTGAAGTCTCACGGTGACACGAAGACACAAGCGGGCGAAAATAAGTGGTTAACGAGACTCTCCTTCTTTATTCCCCAGCGGGGTACATATACGAGCTGGGGCTGACCACAGATACGTGAGTGCATCTGTGGTGGGCCATATGCTGACGTCAAAGGCAGCTTGGTTCAACCACCCGCCGCAGGCGGGGCATATACTAGCGGCCGGGAAGCAGCAGGCTCACGCAACAGAAGGCTCCTTGGGTCCGCAGCGCGGCGTCAGTGCCTCAAAAGTGCGTGCTAGTGCGATCGTCTGCGAGGCTGGTATGCAGGCGCGCTTCGTTTTATAGAGACATACTTCTTGCGGTACTTATTCTTACCCATGGCCTGGGGGCGAGACGCTTTTATTCCACAAACCTGCTCGTGGGTTGGAGTCTATCAGAAGGCAATTGTTTAATGGCCGCTCTTAAGCACGAGTGACAGTCGCTAGAGCTCTCACGTGCCTCTAAATGAATGCGTCCGTTGAATCAGATTACCTCTGTCGTCAGCGGCAGTAAATTAAGCTCAAGCTGCTCGTCCATCTTAGGTTTCTAGTCTCTTACTTCTACTCGGGTTCGAATTCAATGTTCTGTAGTTCAACAATACCATGCTTTTAGACGCCAATCACTACATCTTTCTATGCGTCAGTTGCATCTCTGCTTGTTTGCAGCTGACTTCCTTATTTTATCCAAAGCTGCATGCTTTCTTAGCTATAGCAGTTATGAGAAATGCAGCGCTGTCGTTAAACCAAAGCCGCACCAAAAACCGCAGAGGCTTGTAGAAGATGAATGCTACAAACGATTGCATGACGAGTTTTGTTCAGCATATACAGACCAACAGACAGCAACAAAAATTATACCGAAATCTATTTGATCGATAGACTCTAAATAATATGAGGACATTAGGTGTCATTAGACGGTGTTAAAAAAACGTTTAGTGCTAGAAAAAATGGCGTTGCAAGTGACGTTCGAAGCATGGCAAAATTCGTGTACAATTTTGAAATTAAAGATCGGTGGCTACTCCACAAGGTTTGTATTTAACTACAGTGATTATCAGAGGCACATAGCTTGCTTGAAGCATGCAAGGAAAAACTGATTGCCTCCTGCCGGTCCCAAGACCGAGATCTAGGTCGTGAAGTGGGAACGTCGCACGCTCGCTGTGGAGTGCCCACCGGCAATCGTGTCGCGTAGCGGTTCCGCTTAGGCGTGCTACTTAGTGATTGGCTTGAAGCTCGACCACCGTCTTAGGGAAGTTGAGACGCTTGACACTTGAATGCAACTTTTTAGTCAAGACATGCAGCGAAGCGTTAAAAAAACTTATTTAGAGCTGATTTAAAAGTTACCTGCCATTGACAAGGCTTGAATGGCAGCAGGCAGTGAACCCGCCCCCGGTGCTCGCTTGAAGAAGCGGTCATCCGCGGTTACACCGGCGAAGACCCTACTCCGTTGGCGACAGACTATAAGACCCAGTGATTTCTACACCACTGCACAGGCTGGGAGTCCTGAATATTGATAATTTCAAAAATGTACACGCGATATCGTGAATGCATGAACTAGATTACGGGCAGACGTCACAGGAGGGTTGCTAGCTGAACTAATCTTGAAGGTTAGATCCTCCAACTTTTGTGCGGCATTACATTTTCTGGAATTCATTAAGTCAGCCGTGCGATTATAGAACATTCATTGCATCTAAAAGTGCACGCATACAATTCTTGTATAGTTTAGCTTCACCACTCCTCGTAGATCATTTCACTAGACGGGCGACTTGTCTTCTTTAATCTGGCTCTACAATGCATTCCTGAAAGAAATATTCTCTTGATTTTAGCGTAATTGTATATGACTCAGTTGAACACCCTACTCCTGCTCCTTAATGTTTTATTAAACCTCTATGAAGCAGTTCAACAGCGGCGGCTCCACGCCAGCTGATTACCCTCTTTGTGCTAAGCTTACTCAAGCACAGTACTTGCGATGGCACATCGATGACGTTTTAAAGGCTCGTATTCTATGTATGCACGTACACATCTAGAAAGGGCTGTCGGTGGCAGCTGCGAACTCGAATGCCGCTTAGCGAACTCCTAATTTGAAGACCTGTCATTTCCGAGCATATGCAGCCGGGATATCGGGTTCTCTTCGCGAATAGCGAGACGAAAAAGTCGCGTGGCATGGGTGCATGCTGAAATGTGTCGACTTCCGCTCATTAAGTCGTGGGGGCAGTGCTGAGGGAGTTGAGTCGATGCCTAAGAGAAGAGTTTTCAACATCACTACTTCTTTATTCGCACCAAATATAAGCAAGACCTGCGAAATATGTATGTTTCGATTGGAATATCGAAGCATCGTAAAATTGGCTTACGTAGTTGTTGGCTAATATCCATCCAACTACTATAAAAAAAAAATTCTAGCTGATTAAACAGCCTCTTTTGCATAGCGACAGAAGAGCTTTTACTGCTATCACCACCACTTGCTGTGGCGATAAAGAATTGCCCACCGCAGGAATCGAACCCACGACCTCGGGACCTCGGTCGTAAAAGCAACCACCTTACCCAGTGTGCCATAACGGCTCACCAAACTATCTGTCCAAAATGATGAACAAGCCAGTCTGTCTTGTCAGACTAAAGACCACTAAAATCAGTGCAGTGGTATAGACATAATTGAAACCAGAGAAACCGGCCAATTAGTGATGTCGTTGTTGAGTGAGCTGTACTTCTGATAAATTCGCCCGTTCAAACGCACCTGTTTATTGCAGCATTTGGTGGGTGTTTGTGAGTCGTTCTTCGTTTGAATGTACCTGCTTATACTGTGCCTGCTGGTTGCGGATGTTCTCACCAATCATTTGGTAATGCTTTCTATACAGCATCTGGAAAGTGCCTAGAGAAAGATTCAATTCTCTGAGGGTGCTCTACAAATGTATTATTATATAAATCATTTGTATAGCGCCCTAAGCGAACCTAAACTCTATTCAGGCGCTTTACATGCTAAGTGGTTCGAGCCCACAACCTTGGCCATAACTTGGTCCTGGGCGAGCACCTTAATCAGTGGGAAAAATCAGCATGGCAATTTATTATTGCTATTATTATTATTATTAATTTGTAAGATAACCGAAATAATCAGAAAAAATTAATTGATCTAAACATCTATGTATTTTTATTGTGTCCAATTGAAATGTACGTGATCTTATAGTTCATGGTGTTAAATTACAGTATTAATATCATTACATCTTTTATTCCTAACGGTGGGATACTATGGAAAGCTTTGGAATGTGACGTCTTCTGTACGATTCTGGGGCAGTGGCAAACAGTCACAGTCGGAGATTTTGAAGTGATGAGTGTCTATAGCTAAAGGGGGTACCATGAAATTAAATAACGATTCGCACTCAGGTCCTTCTGGGCCATACCAAGCTGGCTCCGAAATATTACAGTGCTTTTCAAGTCATAAGAGGCTCAAGAAGGGTAAAGAATTTTGCTCCACGGTAATGTCACGTTTTGTTGACTCTCAAATTCTGATTCCAATAAACAATTAATCGCTCACCTATTGCAATTTAGTAGCTGCGCAACGTGCGAGCTGCAAAAATGAAATGAAGTGATAAATGCAGGCGGCGGTACCATGAGTAGCTAGCTCCGAGAGGGCTGTTATCAATCATTCATCTTAAGCATAATGAATCTGAGCCAGTTTTCACTAGAGTAGACCTGCTAATATAAGCGAACATTTTGCTTTACTAATTGAAAGACCACCCGGAAGACTCGATGAAATCAGAGCTAATTTGGTTAGTTGACAAAGCCCAAGAGGATCAAACGTTTTCTAAGGTGCTTGAAAGATATTGCTGGATAGCGTACAAGTGAACACTATTTCTGATGGCGCTGGCAAATCCACAGCCCGGAATTTACTTGATTAAAACTTAACTTTCGTTCATACTAGCACTGCATCCCTCAGCGACCCACTAGTGTCCTTTCCCATGGTATATCGATAAAGTATTTGAGATGGTTTGTATACATGGGTGAACAAAATATTTTGAGATGGATTAATATACATGTAAAAATGGACTGTTGATAGATTGATGCGGTTTGATGGCAGATGGAGCAGCAAACATCAAACCTGCCTATGCATGGACTGTGGGTGCAGAAGCTTTGGCTTTACAGGGTAAATCTCCGCTAGTGTGCATAGTCTGTGGAGTGACAGAATCGCACCAACGATTATTCAATTTGGAAGATTGCTCTAATCGACTGTGTAGGATAGAGGCCATTTGAGTACTCGGCTATAAGAAATCCGAATTGCCTTAGTGAACGTTTGCTTCTGTGAAAGATGAAACACTTTCGGCTGTCTATTGCAGTGGACAATCTCTTGTGTAGTGAGGTGACATGGTGGCGGGCGCCTTCTAAATTATTTAATTCGTTTGAAGTGTGGTGGAAATTGGCAGGCTGAACATATCAGGATGCCATTAAAAAGTGCGATCTCAGAACCAATGCAAAAATCTATCGATCCTAGACCTTGCACGACTTGCAGCATGCAAAGTGCAGCTAGGAGCTCATAGAGTACACACACATACATGGCTTTAGGAGAATGCCAATTGGTTTATCTGTTCTGCCTTGCGACCGCTCGAGATATTTAAAATTATAGATCGAAAGATACCCCTGACTGTAATGCTAGTCACGCAACTTCTTTGACTCGGTCAATGACATGCAATCGCAGAACATGAAACAATAAGTTTTGGATAAAGCCGTGAGAGCACGGCAGAGGAAGTATCGCGTGCAGAGCACGAGTTCAATAAGTGGAGTACCACTGCTTCCAATTGGTACAGCATACAGCTATACTTCTTAACCTGCCTCTTACTTTCTTAGACCGTGACCTTGCATTAAACACTGCTGACACTTTAGTGGCCTGGACACAGACATAACGCTGCATGGACTCATAGCGTCCGTTTAGTGCATGATAGCAGCAACGGTCATTCCTGTGGTACACCAACCTAAAGCATAAATGACCGAACGGTGAGAGCGGTTTATAGCTGTATCTGGCAAGCACTATTCCAGTGCAAGCGAGACGTCTTGAAATACTTAAGCCAATGAGGACTTAGTAGAATACACAGACCGACATGTGAAGAATAATTCATTAAACCTTACTCGAGACGGCAGCAATGCACTTGGCAATTAAAAGCAGAGAAAGGAAGATCGTGGGTTCCTGCCTCCAGGCAGCTACATGGTTCAGCCTCTTGAAGTATTTTGTCTTAACCCATGCCTTAAGTGGCCACCCTTAAAGACTAGGTCGTGGATTCGAGCCCTGCGGCATATATATATATATATATATATATATATATATATATATATAGCACCTTAATGGAGATTATTTTCTCTGTATTCGCTATACAAATTAATTATATTTACATTTATTTATGTCACGCCCAATCATAGCTGCAGAGCTTGAGCCCATCGCTTTGGCTACAACCGTGGCCTTCACCGTGCATCTGAGCATCTACACATGCAGCTTGATGCATACAATACCAATCTCGAGGCGTATCACAATGGGAAGTGCTTGTGTACCTGTAGTAGCATTACCATCCTACAGGTCTCATGCTTCTCGTAGCGGATGGCAAAACCGATAATGCTGCAAACCGACATGACATAATATCTACATGTCGGTCCGTATACAAAAAGTTTTAAAGGCCATACACCATTTCGACCATGAAACAAGTATGTAATCATTGAAAGCCGGGCAATCGGCAAAAAACGCAAGCCAACACCATTCCGTCGCGGTACAGTTAGGGTGAAATATGCATTAAATGTTCAGCTACCGTTTCCGGAAGTCAAAGAGGGCTACCTCGTTCATGTACCTGCACATTATATCTGCGGTTGATTTGTAGTCGTGGACGTATTCGAGGGAGACTGTCTGGTGCTTCTTTTCTCATTTGCAATAAAAGGTCAGTTGTACATGGCCGAAGAGAACTAAATCTCTATTTAGGCACCTCACAAATTGCTGAGCTTGCACAGGCGAAATTGTATATGAAGCACGCAGTCTGTCATTCGAAACAAGTGTTTCAAGCTAACTACATAGAGGACGTAGAAATTAAACCCTGCTAGTCAGACATGTTATTCAGCCTGTGTCCTGGGGGGGGGGTCGACTCAGCTCATCCGAAACCAATATCAGTCGTATTCATGAGTGCATTAACTGAGCTGTCATTTTACATTCCCTGGGGCTGTTTAAGTATTGTGAGTGGTCCAGTTACTCAAACCTCATGTTATTGGCATATGTCTAACTGAGTCGCCTAGGAGAATGTTTGAACTCCCGAAGGTCGCACTATATTCTTTCTTTCGATGTGCAATGTCTCTTGGGATTATTATGGTACTCCAAATCAGACTGGTGATGCCGTCACCACATACTTGTCCAATTATAGGGCGGTGGTTATACCTTCGGGTACCGTATTTTGAAAATGAGGCCAATGAGTATGATAATACATTTGGGCTATTGCAATACATTCAGTACACGTCCAATTATGCATGTTAGACTAACACCGAAAGTAGTCACTACTCAAGTAATTACCACTACCAACAGTTAGAAATATCATAAACAATATGTTAAAAGGGTGGCTCATGTATGAAATAATCTAATGAAATATAACCTTGTATTTTCGAACATATTTTAGACCTCGAGCAGTCTCACCAAAAAAGTGCCCTAACAAGACGGCACACCGACTAAACGTGGCACACCTAAAGGACCGTCAACCGCAAGGAGTCAGTGACATAATGAAAAGTGGCTATCCAATAGTGAGTATTAAATAGGATGACGAGATTTGAAATGTTTTTACAGTACTTCCATAGTGCACGTCAACTAAGACTGCATAACTCATTTCGTCGGACACAATTAGCAGTTCTTTTTACTATCCCCACGAAGCATACATATTATGCTTACATGATTTGCCGTTAAAACCAGACCATCTACACATTAGGACAATACCCATTATTTGTAGCAACGAGTAAAGGCACAGCGATGAGCAGTAGCACTGATATGGCGGTAGTTGCTTTACGTAAACAGGCGACTTGCCGACCTAAACCTTACCAAACCACTGGAGCCAAATCTTTGGCAAATTTTCAAACACGATAAAACATTTATGCACGATCATGCAAACAATAAAAAGAAATAAATCTTGAATTGAGATCAGTACGTTTACACATTCTTCACTTAGTGATCGCGAGTTTGACAATCCATTGCAAGTCAGCCACGTCAGCACCGGCTCCTCAGCAACTGGTATCAATGGGTACTGGATCTTCTCATTATTCATCCCGTGGACCCACAATTGTGTGCCGGTCAGTCACGGCAAAAGTGTGACAATGTATCGCAGGCATGTAGTCACAGCAACCTATGAGTACTACATCATAGGCCTTGATAACAAGTAACGTCGCTGTCCAAGAAGTCAGCAGTCAAACTTAAAAAATAAGTCACCCATTATATTCCACAAGGCCCACACAGAGGTCGCACAGATGTCACACTGATGTCATATATACGTCTGACCGAGATGAATCTTCCAGAATCCCGGCTATACAGCCTCGGCTTGAGAAGCAGCAGGCCTGCAGAAAATAAAGATAGGTGCTGCAGTAGGTGGGACATAAGCATTAAACAATGACTAATAGAAGTAAAGTTCAAACCCTGGGAATTTAGATAAACATCGGAAAGAACTGCACGAGTCATCTGTCTATTCAATTTTTGACGAACACGAGCCTGTACGTTCCATAAACGGAAGTCACAGCTGATTCGCTAGCCAGTGCTTAGCGATGGAAAGAGAGTCCAAAAAAATGCAACAATGCAAATGCTTAAGGTAAAGTGCATCCTCATAGTTAACAATTACGGCTCATAGGAATTACTTAATAATTAAGTTTAGGTTGCATAACAATTTTTAAAAACATAACTTTTTCATTTTTCCATCTATAAAGATTTTGCTACATTAAGAAAGACCTATAAGATTGAAGATTCATAGGGCCGGCGCAGCATCTAGCTCAACGGACACCCAGGCTGGCTCTCCAAAGCAATAATAATAATACACTTGATAAAGCGCCTACAGATAATTCAATCTCTTTCTAGGCACTTTACATTTGCTGCAAAGGAAGCACGATCGAATGTTTAGTGGCAGCATGCTCAATAAACAACAAGAATAACATAGTTAGGGGCGACACACACAGGGTCAGAATACAAGTGTGGTAAAGTTAAAGTATCCTAGTGATTCTTCACTACTATACTTTAGGTATAAAATAGGAACATCACATGTCAACCCTAACAAAACCAGTAAAAAAATGCGGGTATGTGAAAGGTGCTTTACTTATGGACACCATAAGAACCTAGTCCAACATGCATATGAGTGCATTTCCAATCATTACACTTGATGCCTTCGAATGGTTTCTTTAAAATGATATCTTGCTTGTTACCTATACCTATCGGTTATTGTTTGAGTTGTAAAGTGCCTGAATAGATTCAGTTTCTTAGTGGGGTTACAAAAAAGACTTATCATCATCATCATCATTGCACCAAGACAAGAAGGGTGGCACTCATAGCACCTGTACATGCGCTGTGTGTAAGACTAACGGACACTGCTTAGGCCAGCAGGCAGCTTACGCTAGCTCCACTCCTGCTGCCTCCAGCACGGCTCCACTGTATGCAAGATTCCAGTAATGCTCCACGCTGGCCCTCTTAAACTGTTCACGAGCAAATGCTTCGGTTGGGCAAACTTTAAACCGTATGTCACCAAACGCTCGCTGAGTCACAATTCCCTAAAAAAAATTGGATGCATTAATGAAAGGCAAAATAGAAAGGGTGGCATCAAACACTCCACAGTGGAGGCAATACAACTATGGTAATCAAACACGACTATCGCGTGCAGCGCAGGGCTACTAACAAGGAGAGTCAGCAAGCAGCTGCAGCCACCAACCTCCCAGATCAAAAAGCACTTTTTCGAAACCGGTCGTAATTCTTCGGTGTCAGAATCATCATCATCTACAAGTTACACGGTTAAGAAATCCACATAAGGGGATATAGCGTAACACCAAAAGCTTGAGCTTCAAAGCTGAGGTACAATTAGTCATCAACTGAACAAACAGATTTACCATTGTTACTATGTCCTCATCCATAATGACCCCATGATGGGTTCTCAAAGGAGTAACAAACTCTGGACCAAACTGCAAAGGCTCAGCACAATTAGCCTAAAGGCTACCCAGCTGCTATACCAGCTCTCAAGGTTGAAGCAGTTGGAAGCAGCAAAGGATTTGAGGTTCGTACGAGGTATTGGTAGACTGTTGGATTCCGAAAAGCAGGTGGTACGATGCTTGGTCTGGTGGGGGAGTAGATCTGAGAGATAGGCTGGAGAATTGTCTTCTCCAGGGCTCGAACCCCACAACATCGTTTGGGAAGTGTGAGCACATAAAAGCTGGGCTAAGACCCAGATTATGCAGACAGCAAGACGGTTAAGTGCATAGAAAAAGATTTAGGTCTTTTTGAGTGTTACATAATTGTATTATTATCATTATTATTATTATTATTAGATCCACCAGGGGCCTAAAAGCTTCGAGGCAAGCAATCATAATGTGAGGGAATATGACTCTGCAGCCTGTGAGCACTGGGAGGAGACCCTACGAGGGCCCAGACTGCTAAAGCATCTGCAGGCTCACGAGTAGCACAGAGGGCTGCCGATGACTCGGAAGCCCTGCCCAAATCCATACATAGGCAGCATCTGTGGGGAAGTCCATCTACCACAAACTGCTGCCAGGTGTCGGGCAAGTTCGGAATAAACAATGGCTCGACTGTGCAAAAACAACATATGCAGGAATATATGGGCTGCCCAAGGAGTACAGGGGAGGAAGGGCTAGATCCCTCGATACCAGCAGGCGTCTAGAGAGTGTAGACTGGTCTTGGCCGGCATGGTTTGGAATAGTGTTTGGTGTTGGAGCCAACAGGCTTGTTGCTCGGTCGTGCTACCCAACCCGATGACAGGTCGTGGGGAGGACTGTCACACATAGCCAGACAGTTTGTTGGGGCAATCGGTTCACTTTGAGATAAGCTTATGGGGATAGGATAATGGATGGGTGGTCAAATACCTCTCAGCAGTCTTTCTGCCAAACCGGGAATACGAAATGAAGCAGCTGAAAGCTGGGTGTTTTTGGCAACAACAGAATCAGAGCAGATCGTTGCTCTACAAGGCTTGCATTATAGCTACAAATAGCAAACACGAAAAGTAAAAGTCGGCTAATTCCACAGCCTTGCTTATGCTTATGTAGAAGCAGAAGAGCCTTGAAGGCTATCAGCCCCATTGCAACTGGCAATAAAGGATTGCCTGCTGCAGTACTCGAAACAACTACGTGGGTCGTGAAGTGCTGCGAACAACCTATCCCTGAGATAAGACCCACGAGCAACTACAGTATTGCTAAGGCAATATTCGAATCACGTGACTTCTGGATGCACTTGTCAGTCCTATTCAATACCTCCCAGAGTTTATGGAAGAAATTTTTTACTGCTCACGTGCAAAGTCTGGTGGGCCAACGAGAGATTCGACTGACAGCATAAGCCAATATCCACACAGGTCAACCAAAAGCACTCTTTCCAAGCAAACCGTTCGACCACTGAGGCCGGACTAGAAGAGATCTCAGCCTGTACTAGCTTTGACTGCAAGGGCAGCCAGGCAGGCAGGGTGACTTTTCCCATATAGCTACCAGCTTGCAGTAGCAGACTAGCAATTACTGCAGGCGACAGCTCCAAACAAGGGCACGATCATACAAGACCTTTTTCTTCGGTATTCTTCTTATCTGAATCCCATTTAATACGATGAAGCATTAGTCGCTTGAACTTTTTTAGTTGCTTGGGCCCTGGTAATAGAGAAACCATTGTAGCACGACACCTTGCATTGCATTAGTGAAGGCGAGGAGCGTTTAAGACAAACTCACCTCCTTCAACAACGACACAGTTGCAGTCCTTACACATTACCACGAGGCCAGTCAGGAAGAGCTGCTTCGCATTGGTTTCTACTTTGAACTTCTTTGCAGGGTCCTTCAGGTCATGGACACTAAAGAAGAAAATGACTCGCGTCCAAACAATAACGACTGCCTACATACATGGATACCGAGCAGTGGGACAAAATATTATCCTTCAGTTTTCTCAGATTTAACAGGCTACAGAAACAGAACCGCGCGTATCAAGTACAGCATGCAACGCAACTGTCCCACATCCGGTAAGAATGCGTACCTAAAGCCCCTTAGGCTGTGAGTGCGCTATACGAAACTCTCCTGCGTAACACCCACATGGTCTTTATGACTTTGTAGAGTTACAGACAGAGAGCAGAGGCCTTAAGGGGAGAGAGGATGTACGACATGGGCATGCCAATTGCTGCTAGCAACTGAATCTGGACAGTGCTTGATCACGAGTCAGAGCACGCTTGTATAAGAAAACCGCCCCATGAATACAAGAAGCTGCAAGGCACCTTGAACCGACAGGCGCTCGCACTAGTTCTAAAAAAAACAAGAGAGCTTTAGCGGCTCCATAGCCTGCTAAGTTTGTTGGGCTGTACAAGTGATAGGGCATTCCGACAACAGTTTGCCAATTGCTCCCAATGAACAGCTTGACTTCACAAGCCCTGCAGTTTTGCAGGGCTCTTGCAAACGGCTGGAAAATTGTGTAGCATCAGAGTAGTCGAGTGTACACCAACAGGATAAACATAGAATCTGATCCACACGTCAGAGTTTTGCTGGCTTGAATGGGCACACGAGCTCTTCTGCCAACAACCTTTGCAGCTCCTCCTGGTGGCTCCAGCTGGAAGCCCCACACTGCCAAGTCCACTGCTTACGGCATGAGTGGTGGAGTTTCAGGTGTGCACCTCCCGCTCTCTACCACTGGCATCACGCCTCGTTTGCAACACAGTGTACGTGACCCTGACACCAAGCAGGAGCCCCGTGGCACTGAAGTAATTAAACAGAACAAAAGTTATGGCACAACATTCAGTGTGCCAAGGTAAGTCTCTGATGTGAGAACACATTGCAAAAAGACAGCTAACTAGTAGCAACTACAATCTGACGAACGACTAGCATAATCACATTACAAGTGAGAATGCACATCTATTGTATCCTATGTTTGCACGGAAAGCTGAGTTTATTAGTGCTCCTCATTACAAAGACTACATTTATTCATTCGGGGCATCCTGCATTTGCCAGTACAGCAGACAGTGTAAAAAAGCAAAGGGGCCCTTAAGACAACTACCCATAATGCAGCAAAAGCCGTCGACAGAGCTGCTATTCTGCTCACTTTCTGCTTCGTGGTTTTTAGCTCGTTGGAAGTGGCATGAGCAATAACTGCTACATAATAGAACAACCACTTGGAGTACATGACATTTGGAGTGACCCCACACTCTAGGCTGTCTTCACCATGCCTAAGCAGATAGCAACCAGCCCACCTAAGGTTGCATGCAAGTAGACGCATACACAAAGGAATGACATTTGGGTAGCCATTGGTAAAGCTGACTTGCAGGTTCAACGATCATGGTTACACAATGCCAGTTAGGCTATACTCGCTATGAGCTTACAACCGGTCTTTGAATGAGCTGAGGTCTAGCAGCTTGCAATCGTATATCGAGCACTGACAATACGGAGTACGGAACAACTTGGCCTTGGTTTGGTGCTAGTCGCTATAATGGTAACAGCTTCGGGTCAAGGAATCAAGGCACGTCACCCTTGTCAAGTAGCTGGCCTCCTCATCACACACCACGCACACAAGAACACACACACACACACGCGCGCGCACACACACACACACACACACACACACACACACACACACACGCATGCATATACATATATATTTCATGGCATCGAGTGGGTTAAAGAAAAGTTTTTAACAAACAGAGGCTTCAACTTCTCCTCTCAAGACATGGGTGAGCTGGAGCTGGCCAAAGGGAAGTTAAATAATTATCTGCTCAAGTGGCCTGTGTTGGTTGCACGTCTCCCATCGAATTAGTTTTGGCCTCAAGACTGGCGCAAGCAAAGATGTTGAGTTTTGGAGAAACAGTTGACTCATCTGCACTCACTGAGTCTTGAGTAAAAAAAAAAAAGCATGACAGCACATTGCTTCAAGAAAAGGGGCCTGCAAACCCGAATGCCAATTGGAGCAGTACGAAGGATAACACATAAGTTATTGCTAAGTAGGCCTTAAGTCAAGAACATATTGATGGTGGTAAACAAATTGTTGCTAAAACCTGTTTATATTTTCTGGTCGATATAATAAATTAGCCAAAGTTAAGCAAAACCTAGTTGGAAAAACTACCATTTGACAATAACAAGTGCACATGCAGACCATTTAACGACAGCTTCAGACAGCAAGCCAAACATACCGAAATACAGCTACATTGACACCCTGTGTAGTATCCTCAGTCATCTTCTTGATTTTTTTTTCTCGTTTCTGATTAGGCGTCAGCTTTCTGGCAGCATTTGCTTCTTCGTGGGCCCTATTAACGATGATACCAAAAATAGCAACTGCTACCCTCATGACAGACAATGGACAACCTTATAGAAAGCCATGTAGATATTACAAAAGTGGCTATAGCGTATGGACAGACGGTTCACATAGCTAGCAAACGAACGCAATAGAGTACCAAAAGAAAAATCCAAGTCCCCCTTGATAATATCGTGGAAATCAGATTACTACCATTCATGGTCAGTACAATGACTGCACCAGTGAATAAAGTAATTTTATCAAATACTCTTGTTGAGATTTTGTGGTCAACATATGAGAAGAGGTTTGGACAGTTGATCTCATGAGTGCAGTTTAGGTGGAGGTACCTAGACTACTAAAATTATCTGAGGACATTCAGAAATTAACTAGCGATTACTTACAAGTTTGACTATTTTTCTTCATTCGGTGGCATTGAAAGTGGGTTCTTTGCTAACTTGCACAACTCGGAAACTCACAAAGGCGATAATAATAATAATAAATAAATCCTAGCTGATTAAACAGCCTCTTTTGTATAGCGACAGAAGAGCCTTTACGGCTATCACCACCGCTTTTAGTGGCAATAAGGAATCGCCCACCGCAGGAATCGAACCCACGACCTCGGGGCCGAGGTCGTGAAAGCAACCGCCTTACTTAGTGTGCCATCACGGCTCACATGAGTATGTTCATAGCTAGGTCACTCAAACATGATAAATCATCATCATGCAACAAAAGTACAAGAGAGTAGTTGCATATGCCCAGAAAGGTGACAAATAGCTATATTTCCGTGACGTAAAATTATGAAGCAGCAACTGCATCAAGCATGATGCAAGCAGGGAAAAATATCTCTTTCTTTATTTCCACAAGGCTCAGAGTAATACAACTAAACTATCAGAAACCTCTAGCTGACTACAGCTGTTACATCAGAGCGGGAATGAATAAGCTGGTAGGTCAAGCTTAGTACAAATGTTCTCGTTATCCGAACATTTGTTGCAGCATTAAATGCTACAGTTTGTAAACTACTATTTATGCTGCTGAAAGTATTCATAATGAAGGTATCAATAATTGTGATGTGTGAATGCATAGAACAACTTATCAATATAATGCCTCAACAACTTCATCTAGTGATCAACCATTAAAGTAAGCACATCACCTACAGAGACGTTTTATGGTTTTGCTGGCAATATGAGTTTGATTACTGAATGACTTACTAGTGTGCCTGTGCAAGACAGATACAGTCGATATATCAAAATATAATTTTTTCTATTTAACACGACTTTGGCTATAACTGTACCCACAATATTAAAAAAGATAATTACAGAACATTTGTACAGCAACCCAAGAGAACCAAATCTTGCTCTGGCTACTTTATATAGGCTGACCAGTAAGTAAGCATGTCAACTGTTTATCCATAACATGCACAATTTCAGAACATAAGCACAAAAAGGATAATTCAGTCATACAAAGCAAAGGCCGTTAGGAAGAAATAGGTTTGTTGCTTCTTTTTTGAAAGTCCCCAAAACAGAGGATGATATCAATCGGTAGCAAGTTTTAAGCTGTGCGAGCATAGTAGTGAGACGCGGTCTTCCAAGGATCCGAAGCTCATTTCAGAAACCACCTAACGACCTAAGTCAGAGGTGCAACAGGAGGCCTGATTAGGAAGTAATTTAGATGGGTAAGCAGGAGCAAGAGATTGGATGGACCTAAAGGGAGTGACAATATCAGGAAATCAACAAGTAGATTGGTGTAGAGGAGCTAGGGCAGATTATTGAAAAGTGGTACAATGATGCCGGTTGCAAATTTTAAGAGCAACAAGCATAGCCGATGAGTTTTTCACCGAACGTGATCATCTGATTGCACAGACATGAAGACCTACAAGTGTTAAGTTATATAAATCTAGCTATAAGACCACAAATGGATGGATCAGCTTGGTCATGGTTTCTCTATCTTAGCCAGCCCAAATTTTGGCAATATTAAATAGTTGATACCAGGCAGACAGTACTATGGAATTGATGTGGTCATCTAGTGAATGATTACTTAAGAGGAGGATGCCACATTCCCACCAGAGACCACAGGAGATATGCTACCCGAGCTAATTTGGAGGGTTGGGCTTTCTGATCAGTGGGTGACATTAGGTTTGCACGTAGTTAGTAAGGTGATTAGACTGCCATTCACCGTGAAAAAGGTTGCTGCAATCCAAGTGCGAATATCAACGCATTGTTATGGAGCTGAGAGCTTGAGATTGTAGAAGGTAGTAAAGGATCAAAGCAAAGAAGTACACTGGCATGTCATCTAGACGAAGATAAAAGCCTTGATTCCTCTAGGTGATTACGTCGGCACGAGGGAGAGTAAAAATTGTGAAAAGAAGTAAACCTAAAATAGATCCCTGAAGCATGCCATACTTCACAGGCTCTTTGGATGACCGTGAGTGGCTGACATATTCTCTTGAACTTTCCCACTGAGATAGGACATAAACTATTGTGGCACAGCGCCTATTTCACCCAGGCGAGCCGACTGACACTTAAGAAGGATTTGGTCAAAAGCTGCCACGAGATCCAGCTGAACTCGCAGAGAGAATCTAGCTTAGGCAAAATTTCCGAAATGCTTTGAAAAATGACTAAACTTTAAATGCATCATTGTCCTGCTCACAGAGCAAAGTTTGCAGGCAACAGCTGTCATTTTTATACTTTTGAGACGTAAGCAATTGTTAAATAACACCGTGGAAACACGATACATACACATTTATTACAGTGCCATAAATGACTGAAGAGCCCCCTACATTACAAGGTAGATGAACTGTGTGCTGGTTCTTTTGAAATGTTCCTTGACAACTATTGGTCGACAGTAACCACAAGCCACATGGGCAGAATAGACTAGTCTTCAATCATTCTTACTTAAAATATTACTCTGCCTGCTACACTTTAGCAATGCTGCATCGAGCCTCACAAGTGTAGTATTTCATTAGAATTTGGCGATCATATGTGTAACATGGCTCACGAGTGCATGTACAAAACTGCCACATTTCCTACGAAATTTATTACAGGAAGCTCAAATCCAGCTGGAAACAAAAAATCCCGACATGCAATCGGACTTAATAATCTCATAAGCATGGTTACTTATTCTTCTACTATCCCATAAAAATGACGGCTTATTCGTCAAATAACTCATAACGCGGCAGAATGCATATCGTTCTAGGGCCACAGCAAATCCCAAAGCCAGTAGGTACGACTAAGAAATTAACGAAGACTCCTACAGTGCTGGCAGACAAAATAACCATTCACAGCGTTTAAGAACTTACTAGTGTATCCGGGTACATATGTTAGTTTATTCTAGTTATCTCACAAGAGCCGCAGTTAGCGAACATACAGCTGTCTACAGCGATGGAAAGATCTAATCAGTGATGTTCTGGCAGCAGGATAGAATGCTTTTGGTGCAATCTCAGTGTCAAAGACTTCTATAAAAACTATCCTAGTTAAAATGTGTACACCGCTTCTTTATTTCAATGTGCATTCTGGTAGCCTCAAGCAAAGAACATGACATTCAGGCAACATTATTGTCAGAGCTCCTAACACAAGAAATATCCAGGATTGGCTAAAATCCCACGTTATGTTGCTGAGAATCCGCTAGAGTGCACATCAGATAATATAAAAAACCAAGAACATATCTGTAAGCACAGTCAGCAGTGCAGTACCTGCAGTGCATCACGTGAACATAGCAAGATTTAGCAATCCACACCATGTTTAGAACCAGGAATACAAATCGACACATATTTACATATTTTTTCTATCAAAGTAATGTGAAATGTGTATTGAGTAGGCACATTTTCTTCTTGACAGGCATATTATGAGAAAACTAGAGCAGACAGGTTTGAATTTCTGAGCCATGCAGAAATGTGTACTAACAGCACACAGCTGCAGCCAGCTCTAAAGAAAGAAACATGACAGCCGAGCTACCGAAGCAGTCGAGTATACTATACAGGCTCACTGCAAAGGTCTAACTCGGGGAAAGCAATCAAGCACTCAAACACAACTACGCTGGCATAGGTGCTATGTCGAGCTGTCGCATAACGCTGCTGCGAGCTGCAGTCCTTAATACTTGTCTGTGTGCATTCTTACTTTTGCCTCTTGGCCATCTGCGCACGAACGTGTGCTTCCACTTTGGTGGGATCCTGCACGGCTTCGGTGCCGAGCACACGCATCAGGTTAGCCATGCGCACTTTGGGCTCAGGCGGCGGAAGCAGGCCCAGCCGTATTTTCTCCTGAAGCTCCTTCTGGGCCTCGGCACGGTTCTGCCGACGCAACTTCTTGCGCTCTGCCTTGGTCAGCATGATGGGTATGACAATGGGCATCGAGCTCTCGCCTGCTCTCCAGAACCACAGAAACGAAGGACGCTGCTGACACAAGCAGGAAAGCGGGGCGTGTGCATGTTGTGGGCGGCTCACCAAATCCGATGACGCCACTGCACGAGCAGCACACGTCCAAAGCTAGCAAATGACAATGCCAAATGACTCCCATCCCAGGGTGACACCGCATTCCTTTAATTAGGACGAAACTCAGGCAAGCTGCTCGTGCAAGAGTCGAAGTAACCCGAAAACCCGTTCTGAGTCGCTCACAATGCATGGAAAGCTAAAACCTCATCTACTAATGTAGGGAGCTTTACCTGGAGGCTTGAGCTGCTGTGGGTGCTCCACCAGACAGGTTATTCCATCATAACGGCTGGCCCCAACAGCAGGCTGTGCCGATTCATCGGCAGTACTTTCAGGAGCATCGTAGCTAGCAACAAATATACATAGCATAGTTAAGTATTGCTCCACAGCTGAGCCAAGCCAAGGAACAGAACATCCTTCGGTCGTCTTTTCCCAAAGACACCCCATCGCTCAGAGCTTGCATCATGCCTGCTACCTGTTGCCTTTGACTATGTAGGAGTCCCACCATTCAATTTCCGGTACCTCACCAGCCGACTGAAGCAGAAAGCAAGGACAATTTGTCTAGCAATAATATTCCTCCACCAGGTACCATGCAAGAACACTGCCAGCACATGGGATAAGCTAGCATCAGAGTGACACCACAGCAGATCACAGCAAACCATCGGACAGTGACTGCTCGGCGACTCACAGATAATGTCACAATAGCCAAGAATAACGGTACGAATGCATGGAGTTTAAATCATCTAGACTGCCCCCTATCAGCACACCAGTGAACACCGATAGTAAAATCTCTAGGCTTAGTTTGCTTTATCTGTCGGCAGCATTTGATAGCATTGATCCCTAAATTCTTCTGGAGCACTTCTCATCTCACCTGGGCAACAATGGCACAGCGCTGCAATGGTGCATGACCCATGGCAGTGGGAGACTCTAGATGTTAACAGGTAAAGATAAGCCGAAGAACCACTGAAGGATGGGGTAACTCAAAGCTCTATGCAAGGTTCGCTTCTTTTCACAAGTTACACTCTCCTTCTTGTCGATGTGATCGCCAAGCACAATTTAGGCTTTCACATCTATTCAGATAATAAAGCTGAACCTGTGCTTTGATCATTCTCAGCCCCCCAGCACGTCTCTATTCTCTCAAATCACTCGCTGCGGGTTTTGCAGACATCTTCAGTTGGATGGCAGCAAACTTTCTCAAATTAAATGACGATAAAACCAAACTACAAGTTATGGGCATACCAAGTGTGACTCAGAAATTGGAAAGGTTAACAATCAAACTAGGCCCAGCCAGCATGTGCCTTGAAGCACATTTGTGAAATCTAGGTGTCATGTTCAAAAGTGACCTTTCACTAAACGACCGCATGAGCTCCACAGTCAAGTCGCCTACTTTCAGCAATCTAAAATAGCTAAAAATTCGGGTCTGCTTAGACAGGCACGCTACATCTAAACTAGGTCCATGCATTTGTGACATCCTGTCTCGAATTCAGTAACTCACTTCTGGCTGGTCTATCGGCATGTGCAACTAGGCTTTTACAGTTGGCACAAAACTGTGCAGCTAGGCTTGTCTGTCGTGAGTGTGCAGTTGCCACAACACACCACTGCTTGCCGACCTGCACTGTCTTCCAATCAAACAGTGTATCGACCAAGGTTCTGTCACTCACTTTTAGGTCCCTTTATTCTCTGGCTCCAGCCTACCCATCAGAACTACCCCCCCCCCACAAAGCTAGGCATAGTACCACATGCCTTTTGGAAGAGAATCGTTAGCTCTGCCTCGAACCAACATCAAATCTTTTGGAGACCTTGCCTTTAGTTCGAATGCTCCCAAAGCCAGGAACTCACTTCCAACTGACGTCACGACATCCCATGACTTGAGCACATTTAAAAAGAAGTTGACGTGCATCTGTTTCTCAAAGCATTTGCTGGGCCATCTTAAGTAGTCTTTTGTTTATTCATGTATGCTGACACTGTGCATGTTACTACTGACAATATATTTATGGTGATATTGTGAAAGTGACCTCGAACCATATTATTTTTGTGGACACTGCATGTTAACACTAACCAGTTCACCATGTTTCTGTTACAGCATATATAAGGTGAATGGACAGAGATCAAGCTCTCTGATGGAGCTAAAGATATCTGTTATTAATATTTTCATTAATGCTATCAGCTCATCAATCTCAAATTTAGCAGCTGAAGCTAGCGCATAACACAGCGTCTATTAGCACAGCAAACAGTGTAGGTTCTATATCACTCTTTCGTTACACCTTTTACTACCACGGCTGCGATGACTAGTGCAGAGCGTGCGGTCAAAAGCTACCAACACTTCTTTACTTACTGCTTCTAATTGCTAATAATTTTCAGCTAATACTTTCTCACCGAGCATCCTGCCTCAACTATGCTTATCCCTGATGTTCCGTTGCATGACTTGAAGGGTGCGGGCCACCGGCTGAATGCACTAAATTGTGCTTGTTTATGAGCATGCTACAAGAACTCCCCTGCTAAGCCCTCGTGGATTTTTCCTAACTCAGAGATGCCAGAAGAGGCACTTAGCATCTAGTGCTTCCCGCTTGATAGCACAGCCTACACCTACGCACACCCAGCAGGCACTTCGGTGACTGAAAAGCCTGACCAAGGAAAAGCTACTCAAACTCCGTAAATAAACTCTGCTCTTCCTGGAATGGCCAGACTCTGTCCTCTCCGTGTGCACGGCTTCTTTGTGATCGCTAGCCATATCAAGCAGAAGTGGCCGAATCTTAAAGCCTGCCATCAGTTAGTGATTAAACTCACTAAAGAGAAAAAGCCTTGAGTCATAGCATATTCTGATGGTTATAAAATGAAAAGTAGCCAGGAAGCATGCCCCTTGATAAGGACATGGCAGAAGCATTATAAACTCACCAAGGACATGCAGTAACCAAGGTTGCAACTAATCCACAAGAAGGCGTGTCTTACCAGCTCTTTCTTGGGTGCAATAGAAGCTAGCTTGGCTGCAGATGCTATGCCAGTCTTCTTCGCAGCCTGAACGATTTCATTTTGCAAGCGTTCCAATTGAGCCTGCAGGTAAACGACAAAATCTATTAGGAGGTAGCTAAGACTTTGTCAGTACAAAAATACACCAGACATCAGTCTCCATGCAACTTCCATGCAAGTGCATCTATAAGTAAATAAGTATCAGTGTTAATCAGAGTTAGTCTCCAAGACAACATGATCCTTCCAGGACGTCCTGCCATATCAGCCATTTCAAATATAGACACAAAATCCTATCCATGATACAAAATGTAACCAGCCTGTCTGCAAGTCGGCGGCTTGCATGCATTGATCTGCCACACGATGCCAGTCACTTTGTTTGCCCATTACTCATAGCAGCTGAGCAACAGATGCACAGAAGGTACTCGTGCAAGTACCTCAATCTAACCTAAAGTGAGTTCACAGTTACATCGAATACTGCCACAGCTTACAGCAATAGAATTTCCAGAGACAGCCCAATCACAGCAGTTGTTACTGCTCTCACAACAAAGCTCAAACCAAGGAACTTCGGCATGAATTCTGAAAGTATACAGCCTTCTGGTCTTCCACAATAATGGCAGGGTAGCTCTTACCTTTGAATGCATGGTGATATATCTGTGTAACTTATAAAAACCTGGTGGAAACCCCCAGCACACACACACACGCACGCGCACACACACACACACACACACACACACACACACACACACACACACACACACACACACACATATACATCATCTCATAGGTTCCATTGTTGAGAACATGAACCTATTACATCAGCCAATGAAGTTTGTAGTGTGCGTAAGAGCTTAAGTCCATACAGGTTTTGCAACACATTAACTGCACCGAACGTCTGTTCAAAGTGCTTGTAACAATCAATAACAGATACTCTTGGACGACCATGCATATACGCTTCACTGAGTAAGAGCATATGCTTACTTTACAGGCCTTTAGTCAGCTCCAATACTAACAAAAACGGAAAGGACCGCAAGATCAGTATTCATGCAGTAACTGGTACGACCAAGGCTACGATGTGCATGCACTGATCTCCACAAACCCAGCTACTGCTGCGATGAACAATGCAGAAAAACGCACATATTATGCTAAAGACCACACATACCTCGCAAAACACACGTTCCATAAACACATCCACAAAACCCATATACAGGTATGCATGCATGCACACATCCGTGCGCATACACACACAAGTGAGAATCTATTATAAGAAATGGCCACAACAAAATTTAGACAAATGCAATGGGCTAGCAAGCCTTTCTATATCATTGATTGCAGTCGGTGAGAGAAAACTGCCAGTTTAGGTGCCAGCCAAGACTACTGCTGAGTATCAGGTAATAAGGCCATCACAATCTAATTTGTTGGCATGCACAGCCAAACTATTGAGCCAATACAACTCACTACGGTGAAGGCACTCACCCAACCAATTAGCATTCTTGCACTTACCGTTCTGAGGCTGCTTTCAGTTCTGGTGTGGCTTCCAGTTCCGGGGAGATCGGTGTAAACATAAGCTGATCAGGGAGCGGTGCAGGTGTCATTAGTGACAAGTCCTCGAGCTTCGACGTTTTATGTAAGGGCCTTAGGTAGCATAAATTTAACTTGAGGCCGTGCTGGTGTAACGGGTCAGATTAAATCTCATGCAGCCTCAGCTCAACGCTAGAAGACAAGCAATCTTCCGATTGCTAATTCCTTGTTTATGAAGTGCTAGCAATATTTTCCTATCTAACACACCAGGCTCCCTCTACAGAATTTATGGGGACATTAGCTGCTGTCGAGACAGCTGGATCACGAATCGCAGAGGGGCTGACAACTCGCTGAAATTTCCCAATTTTCTTGTGCATAACATGCTAACAATTATGTTGTATAAGCTGTATTCTCGAACTGCGTGAGGATTTAAAAGCAATGGTTAATTAGGGTAAAAAACATTGATTTTATAGCACTTCTGCTAGTATGGTGATCTAATAGCCCAGCTCGTCGGTAGCCATATAGATGGAGATACATTAATTACATTACTCAACTGCAGGAGCCTCAGAAATATGCCTGTTCCTGGGTGAGTAACTACTTCTGGATACGAGAGTGCATAATGCAAACAAAAGCAAGCATAGCCACTGCTGCTGAAACATCCCAGGGCTTTACATCCTTACATACATAAAGGTACACGAAACCGACAGCATCTATGACTGCTGACCTTAGTTCGAAGGCGTGAGGCAAGAACCTGAAACTTTCCCTTGTCGTGAAATTTAAATCCTCGTCTGCTGCGTGTATGAGCCTTTAGTCTAGAAAGACGATGGCGCAAATTAAGCATGACAACAATATACAACGACAATTAACATGCCAGCATCATAAAGTCTAATGGAACGTATTCTCGCTTTGCTGAGAGTTGCAGAGTGAGCTCAAATTTGAAAACAATAACTATGCTAAGCAGCTGCAGCATAGGTCAGGGGCATCTTACGCAACACGAGCATCAAAGAACTTGGAATCACTAATTTCGTCTGGTGGCTTCTCAATTGCAGTCTTAAATTGCTCTCTCCTCTTTGCTCTAATGTTTGCCTAAAAAGTGACAAAACTAATTGCTCATACAGCTTATTATAACGTTATAGCGCATGCAGCAGCAAATGTAAAGCGTCGAGAAAGAGATTGAGTTCTTTGAGGTTGCTTTATCAAATGTATCAGTATTATCACTATTATGCACGCAGAATATCATTGCATGTGTCTAAGCAATCGGAAGAGAAGGCGATTTAAATGGCACAATGCAGGTAAAGCAAGACATAGCAAACCAAGCAGCTGGCAAATGCCAAACCCTCTAGGAGCCCACTGAGCTATCCTAGTTGAACGGCAAACGTAAGTTACTACGCAATTCATCCACCTATGGATGCCCAGACATCGCACATAGCCAAATAGGGTACACTCTGCGAATGGTGCATGCTCTCCATCGTCGAAAACTGATTCAATAACTAATCAGCTAGCACCAATTAATGTTGCCGTTGCATGGAGGACACATACTCGTAACATCGTCTTCCCCGGCTGAAACACACACACGCACACACTTTAGACTTCCACCCGTCTGCAGTGAATTATACATGCAAAGAAGTTTAGCAGTCAAACCGAATTCTTTTGCAACCCAGAAGGCTAACCATGGCTTAGCTAGTAGGTCATACTTAGGTAAATTGCTTCACCAGGTTCAGCCCCTCATTTCTCTCGAACAGCTTGAGACAATAAATCAGATATCCTCTTCCTTCTCTTAGCAACTTCTGCCGGCTAAGAAGCTCTAACCCTGGAGACTTTAGCCAGTCAAACCCTCTCCCACAATTTCTGCACATCTCTCATGCTGGGCACTCCTTTTCTGGTGGTCCTGAGAGGCTGATTCTGGGCACCTCACTTCCTTGACTACCTCACTTCCTTGACTACCTCACTTCCTCGACTACTATCCTGATATAGCTGTGCCACTCAAATTATTCGTAGCTGTTCGACATAAAGGCTGCTAGATGGTAGATACTATATTCGCACCGAAAGCAATCGAGTAAAAGAAAACCTCGGCAGCGTAACACCTGCTCAGCCTTCGTGGTTCTGTGGCAGTCACGGACAGAGACAGTCACAGGCTGAGATACGTGCATGCACAGCTCCATAAATGTGAATGCTCAAGGAGAAATCATTCCCTCTTTTCAGTCAGCAGCACTGTTACATTAGCACTGAGAGGTGATAAGGCGAAAAAATTAGGGCCACGCCACGAACAATGTCAGGCAAGCAGTAAAGTAAAGTAAAGGATAGCTGTTCAAACAGCCTCATTTAAATAGTGGCAAAAGAGCCTCAACGGCTATCATCCCACCTGCAATGGGCAATAAATGATTGATTGCTTGCTGCAAGACTCGAATCCACGACCTGGATCGTGAAGAGCAAGCACCTAGCTACTGGGTTGAGACCCAGTGGCTAGATGTCCTCCAAAATTACCTTGAGAGTCGGAGCATAGGTGCGGCTAATCTCGACTACTTCACCTGTCGATGCGTCAATAGTACGGCCTTGTTCATCCAGAATTAAGGGTGCAGGCCTAAAAACCACCCACAAGAGTTGACAGCACTGCAGAAGCCTCGTGCGCCGAGGCAGCCTCACATGCTAAGCTGTCACCGTTCTGCCAGATCGCTTACTTTGAAGGTGCACCAGAGCCGGTTTTGGGCCCGGCACTGACGAGCGGCATAGCTGCAGGCATAGTTGGGGCAGCAGGAGCTAGGCTAGGCAGTACGCCAACGGGCGGCATCGGGAAAACGACTCCACCAGCACCCAGTGAGGCAAAGGACGCCTGGATCCGCGCCTTTATGTCAGCAGCCTGCTTTGCCTTCTCCATAGCATCGCTCATTAAAGCAGAGGGAGTCACGGGACTCGGATCCTGCAAAGAAAGCCAGGCAGAAAATCTATAGGTCATCTTGCCAAACATCTAAGGGAAAATGCCTGTATGCACTACTAAAAGGGTATGATTTCACTAGAAAATAAAGTTGCAGCCAGCTACATGCCATTGGTATCAAGCAAGTTACTTGGACAAGATGTGCCCAAAATCAATTTACAATGTCTATTCTATCATAATACATCCCTCGGAAAGTAGCACAAAGTACTTCTTACTGCAGCATGTTTTACCAAGAAAGATTGCACACTAGAACCTAAATACACTTATAAATTATCTGCAATGCAAACTTTCGTGCACCTACGGCATCGCTGCACATACTTGCTCAAAGGAGGTTACAACTTGTTCCCCCTTGTTTGGTTAAGCTGTGGCCTCGGTACTAGGAACGGCATAAGAAAGTATGGGATTATCGAGGACATGGCCTAGGGTTAAATGAAGTGTTCTACAAGATTTTTTTTCAGCATGTGACACGTGGCAAACAAACCGGGAAGGAATCTCAAAGACGTGTTAAGGGAAGGAATGTAAAACAAAACTTGAGAAAGAATGCATACACGGTAACATGGCGGTTGCACCGGTTGCACCTATTTCGACAATTCTTGTGCTATGGCTTCAAAAAACAACTGACTGCATATAACCCTGCTGTTCGTAGGCAGAGTGCTTTAAATCGGGAGCTTTCTCCCACCTTAGCAGATGCTAATAGTACATATATTCATCTCCGACCTTACAGATAAATTCAGGCTGGGCACACACGGTACTTCCTCTAAGGATTGCAAAGAAGACTGCTTCTCAAAGGTCGTAATTGAAAATGGATGTTAAACAACACCCACTTACACCCCACGTCTGGAGTCATATTGTGTAGATCGGTGACAATAAATTTATGATCTTCGATTCTTTAAACAGGGAAAGGACAAGGAATTCTACATTGACTGCATACAAGCAACAGTAAAATTCAGAGAAAGAAGTACACATGAACGAGGTCAATATAGCTCTGCTAGCTTTGATACCACGGATCACTACAACAGCAAAGACGTAGGGGTGGTTAGCAAACATAGTATCAGGTAGGTGCCTAATGATCGTTCAGCATTTATTCTAGCAGGCAGTCATGCCCTGTGAGGGCAGAGGACAAAGGCCCCCTAGCAGTGTACTTAGGTTTTCTACCATTGATGGCCATCTGCAGACACCTCCTGGTCTATGCTCCCACAGCCTGGAACTCCCTCCCGACCTGCATCAGAACATCCCCTGACCTGACCACATTTAAAAGAAACTTAAAAACATACCTATTTAGGACAGCATTTAGTGGGTCCTTGTGATTCGTCCTCGATGTGCTTATGCGTGCTGACACTGTTTATGCTGCCACTAACCACATTTGCATGCTGACCCAGTGCATGTAACCCCTAACCATGTTATTCATTTTGTTTGTTTTTCAAGCATGATTTTACTTACTATTCTATTGCGTATCACTTTGCAGCAAATGTAAAGCGCCTAGAAAGAGATTAAGTTCTCTGAGGGCGCTTTATCAAGTGCAATATTATTATTATTATTATTATTAATCACTTACACACTAATGTCTCACTCATTGATGAAGAATGGAGCCAAAAGAAGAGAACTAGCACTTCAGATGAACAATCAATTAATCGAATAATTGTCAGACATTTAATGAACTGAAATTTGTTTGCACTAATTCTTCGGAGCCCATACACTGCCGATGTCTGAATAATACAGTATTGTGACAGACATTACAATTTTAAATTGTAACTTGTGTAACTCCTACCATGTTATCATTTAATAGAGTTATTTACAAGCACAAGCGACTACAAATGAAAAAAGAAGCAAAGCAATAGTATAATCTGTAAGAAATATAATGGCTCGAGTGACTCCTGTCAATATTTAAATTATTTATAATTATCGATTAAAAATCCGATTGCATTGTATAATGACAAAATTGAAAATATTTCATCATTTCTACCCCATGAGTGAACCAATACCAAACAGACACAGTCTACAGAGCTTCTGGAAATATTGCCGAATATATAAGTAATTGCACAAGGCAGTACAACTAGAACACAGACGAGAATACACGATATTATTGGGATAAGTTTCCACGAACACACCCCAGCCGAAAGCAAACAAAAAAGCCAATTTCACAAGTTGCCTCAAAATGAATAGGATTATCTGTTGCAAACAAATAATACTGACTGCATCAACCAATAAAGAGTACAACAGTCAGAACGTCAAAATGTAGCTGTCACATACTAAGTCAAAGAAACACTGAACAGCTTTAAGCAACAGCTACTCACTGCAGCTAGGCTCAAAACATAAGCTCATACTCACTGGTATGTGCAGCTCCTCTTTCCTCTTGCTGATCATTTTCTTGGCATTTGCCATCATCTCTTTGATCTATTAAAACCCAACATCCAAGGAAATCTTATAGATCATGCATTCTATATTATCAACGGATTATAAGCCAAAGTGAAGACTGCTAAGAAGCAAGTATGAGATGCACAGATGAAACCCAAGAGGAAAAAGCCCTTGCCTAGAGAAAGCCTATCAGCTGAATAATTTGCAATACCGGATGCTCCTATCAATTTGCTGTTGCGATTGTTTATCCATCACAATATCATGGAAGTTAAAGCAACAGTTGGCTAGTCCCATCGACCACAGGTTGGAAAAACGAGTGACCAATAAAGTGTCACCAACCAGCATAGGAATTCCTATAACATAAGAGCTTCTGTAAGTATGCTAAGAAAGATGTGAAAATCTCTGAGCAACATCCTAAAGCTACAACTATTGGATAGAGCAAGGGGTGGCAAAATAGACGTTTAGTTGCGACTCGAGTGACACAAGCCTTACCTCATGTACACAAAATCCCACAGCTTCTTGAGCAAGCTATCCAGCCACAATTCTAACTAGCAAAACCATGATAACTTCATGCTTACCTTTTCTGCATTCAGGAGGACCGGTGCCGAGGCAGCAAAGCTGTCATCTGCACTAGAGGCGGCCGCTGCGATAGGGGCGGTCGGAGCCTCTTCAAATCTCTTGGTCTTGCGCTTGCTATATTCTTCATCCTCGTCCTTATCTTCCTGCAAACAATAAACAATCTCGTGAATAGTCTTAAGTTCAAAACATACGAACGGCTTTATAACGAGTAGGGTGACTTACAATGCACAATGAGTAAAGGGGCTCAAGTAAATCTTTCAAGCCTGCTGAGCCAAGAAGCATATTTTATAAAGCCAAGTCCCAAGTTTGGGTGCAGGAGAAGCAAGTGCATGCTTCTACAAACTACACAGTACATGACAGAATTGTGCAGAATTATTCAGGAAAATGATACTGCTTTTGACTAGAGCCAAAACCTGACGTCAGAAAAGATTCATGAACTGCAGCCGGAAAGCTAAGGAATAGTAGTGGTACATAAGTAACAAGAGAGGGCATGTAGCAAGCAATTGCAGGGTTGAAAGCAAAAGGCAGTTGAAGGTACAAAAAGGTGGCTGAAGCAGATTGCACCTCGAATGCAGTTGCCTGCCAAGATGCCAACAAAGCTCTAATTTAATTGCAACGGCAAGGACCACAATAGCAGACGGCTTAGTAGTATTGTGGGCTGCTGTGCAAACGCAAACATGAACTCAATTGAGCATTACTGCACCCATGCAGTAGCATTTAAGTCACCGAGTCACGCACTAGCCATTGCACAGCTGGGGGGCGCATGTGCACAGAGCCTATGTGCACAAGTGAGTGCACACAAACACAAAATGCATGAATATGGGCATAAAACAGTAAGTGTGACCAGCAAGGTGCAAATGCAAGATTTTGTTCTATCTCCTCCACCATTTATCTCACCTTGAGCACAAGAGCTATGGGCAACGTTTAACATGTAGCAGCCAATCAAGAACTGATGGACTGATGGACAGCTGGACAAATTAGGCATACAGGTGTGATGAATAATCTAAATGAACTTTTTTTCAGGTGAGGAGCACGGTTGCAGCAACGAAAGCTCACTGAAACACCGAGTGAGCAGCTAAGAGCAAACACAAAAGCATAACTTCCTGTTCAATGAAAAACTTCATAATGCACTCACACATATACAAGCCCCTTGCACTAAGCATTGTTGAAGAGGCATTTCCTGTGAAAATTGATGGTTTTCACAAAAGTATCAGATGGTATCTCACAAAAGCATGTAATACAGCACTTTAGGGCATTCAAATGTACAATTACATTTAGGTAAGGGAGGAGAGGGTGGTCGCGAAAAGTATAACTGCTTCAAGTCAAAATCCTGTTTTCCTTTATAATGCTACATGTGCCTGTTTTGACAGGGATCATCCATTATAGTCAGTCAATGCATTTGCAACATTTATGCTTAAGTAATTCACTGCTTCCTGGTTTTAGGGCCGATGCAATAAGGCGCTTCCAGTTTAGGCATAGCTCAGCAGCAAGGCTTGTCAGTCGAGAACACAGCACTTGCCACATTACACCATTTCTCACCGAGCTGCACTAGCTCCCCATCCACCAGTGTACTGACTTCAACGATTTGTCGTACACTTTTAGATCCCTCCATTCTCTCGTGCCGGCCTACCTTTGAAACCTACTCCAATCTCGTGCTTTGCATCGTACCACAGATATTCTAACTCAAGTCACATGCTGTACCTTTAACCATCAGGTCATTTGATGATAAAGCTTTTTTTACGTTTCCAAAGCCTGAAACTCACTTCCGACTTACGTCATGACATCAACTGATCTCGACATTTAAAAAGCCAAAAAAAATAGCAGACCTTGTTCTCACAGCATTTGCTGGGTCCGTATGGATTGTCCTTTGGCAGCTAATGTGTGTTGATACTGTCCATTGTATCACTAACCATTTGACATGCTTCCTTTGCAACATCTGTACAGGGCCTAGAAAAATATTAGATCTCTTAGAGTGTGATAGAAGCCTTATTATAATTTTTTGAGGAATACACCTTTGATGTATCGAGGTATCTGCGTGAGCATACACTAGAGCCTGTGTAATTGCCAATTCCTTGCTCCAAAGTATATTGTGGGGCTGTTAAAATCAAAGCAGACTTTCATAAGCAGAAATAAAGCACCCCTTACATTTACCAAAGAGTTCCACAAAAGGCACACCAACATAGACTCTGTACTTGGTTTCCATAGCAATAGAGAACCAACCAAGCAGATCTATCAACCGAGCATCTGCCTAACTGGCATCAGGTTACATTGCAAACAAAGCTAGTAAGCAAATTTTTTAAGTTTTTGTAAGGCCCTGCGATACCGGGACGGACTCAACTCTTATAAATTCAGAAGCAGTGGATACCATGACCTTGGAACAGAATATTTTCTTTAAGAAATTCTAAATATGAACCAGTATATGCTTAGGATAAATGGTTTATATGTGTGCTGTATTTCTTAAAGTTACCTTTATTAAAACATAATTCACAGCAACATCACAAATATACGACTAAAACTGTAAAAACACAGGAGGACTCACAGCAACATAGTGCCATAATAGATGGCGCAATCATTTTTCAAAGGACATATGTGCAGGTCTACAAACAGCCCCCACCCCTACCCGTAGATTAGAGTAGAGCTAATAGAGATGTACATGTAATCATAACTCTTTTCATCAAGCCCGAGAAGTACGGAAACGACAAGTAGCTGGCATGTCTTTTATATCAAGAACAGGCCAACGACGTCTAGGGAAGCGCCTTAAAGATGCGAGACCCACTCAAATTGAGAGATGACAGGCAGAGAGCCACTGAGTCCACCACTCCATGCTTGCACCAAACGGTAAGGAAAAAACAAGCGAATCGTGGGCATATCACACAGCTGTCGAAAAAATGCAACAGCATTGAAAAACTCGGAGGTCAGTCTACGACGCAACGGCAACAGCAGTGCCTGAACCGATTGCTGTGAGCCACACTTTGAGACAAACGAAGAGCTCGAAAATAGATTGTATGTATAAACACATAACCACGACTGAGCTCCCCATTTGAGTCTCTTCCAGCGCGGCTAGCTTATTCTATTTCCAGCTGCACGCTTACATAGGATTGAGGTGAGCCGATCAGGAACCAGCAAAAAAGTAGACGCTGCAACGGCTGCTCACCTTCCGCTTCCTGCTGGTTCTATCTCGGTCTTTGTCCCTTTCGCGGTCTCTGTCGTGGTCCCTGTCTCTGTCGTAATCCTTTTCCCTCTCATAGTCCCGCTCACGGTCGTTTCTTGACGATCGGTGGTCCTTTGATGGCATTTCGAATTTTGACCAAGTCTACGGTGTGACAAGCGCACATTTACAAGCGTTGGTTCAGAATTTGTGGGACCACAAGACTTCATTCAATAATTTTTAGGACATTTCACGAAGCGTAAGCATGCTCGCTTAGCTAGAGAGCCCTGCGTACTTGGGATATTCCGACCGTGCGACGAAACCGATGCCCAGGAAACTCGGCTACGAACGCGAGTGCGTTTTACTGCAAAGGACAGGCGGTAGCAGGCTGAACAGCGAACGGTAAGTTGAAGCGATGTGGAATACCTTCCGAGACCACTCAATTCCGGATAGTCTCACTGTGTGTATAATTTAGTAATGGCAACAGTGCTGCTAAAACATCGCGCGGCAAGAACTACAACAAACGTGATTACTTGAGCTGCGGAAACGATTAAACAAATTGGGCTCGCTACCACATAAATTCAAGCGCTGCACAGCCATAGATATACGCACAGCTGCGGAGAGGCTCCGTGACATAGATTTCAATGGATACGCTCTTCGATTCCGGACTGCTGACCTGCACAGGGTCGGTGCTGTTAAACCGACCGAACCTCACTAGTTCGGTTTGAGGCATAGTACATGCCGCAGTTAGAGACCTAACGCTCGCAATACGCCAGCAGTAACCAACACGTAAAATAATATATATAAAATAATGCACAAGGTAAAAGGAATACTCGAGGGTAGGAACCGCTCGGAATGGATATTTTTTGGGTGTCAAGTGAGAAAAGAAGTTCAGGCCGTGGGCCAGAGGGGTGGCCTTGCTGCCTTGAGCAGTGTGCGACTAAGGACCTTTGACTCGGGCTCAGCCCAGCATGCTTAATAAAAATGGTATGCGTAGGAGCAGACCGAAAGCCTCCCGGAAGGTTGGGCGTTTTCCGCCAGACCAATAGCCAGTGGCCACGTGGAGTCATAATAATACCGTTAATAACACAATTACATTTGTATAGCGCCCTCAGAGAACCTAATCTTTTTCTATGTTCTTTACATTTGCAGCAAAGGAAGCATGATTGAATGCTCAATGATAGTATGCTCAATGACAGAAAGAAAAGCATGGTCAGAGGAACATGCACAGGGTCAGAATGCAAATATCGCTAGCGGTAGCATGCATAGTGTCAACACGCATAAGCAAACAAAGAAAGAATTACATGGGCACACAACATTCTGTGTTAAATAGGTGTTTTCAAAGCTAAATGTTTTGATTTTTCTATAAACGTGCTTGCCCTATTTTAAAATCTTCACCTGACGGTATTTTTCAGCCGGCGTGATAAAAATAGCTCATTGTAAGTTCAGTGGCTTTTGCACCATATTTCTTTATTCCGATACTATACCCATGTATCTATCTTTTGAGTTTTTTATGTTAACGCTAAACTCGCAATAACTGATTTGTCTGATTCGATCGATTTTTGTTAATAGCATGTAGTGATGCACTTTTCAAGACAATGTGTGCTGAAACCAAGCTAGCTCAACTGGCACTTACGCTAGGATGCACTGAAAAGTCTCATACTCTTAGCAATTTCATTAGGCTCACCCACAAGTACTGTAAGTCTTATACATGAAACTATTAGTTGGTACAAAAAAGATTGAAGTGATTCGTGGACCCACAACTCAAAACTGAGATTAGCAACGAAACAGCAAAAGCAGTGACCCTGTTGTGCACGAGTTGAAGCCGCATCCACTGCCGATTCAAATATCTATTTTGGTATTCAGTACCAAAACGGACTGTATCCTGTTGCACAGTATTTAAAACGTGAGGAACCTGCTTGGAGATGAATACATACCTAGATTAGTGCAATTATTTAGGCAACCAGGTCAATTTAGTTTTCATGTAACCTCACGAAGCCTTCACAATTAGCTGATTTTCATTAAATTCTTATTAGCATTACCACTTCAAACTTAGAATCTCCTGTCAGACCCGACCTAATTCAGAAAGTCAATCTATTATGGTAGTTTCGTCACAAATTCTAGATATATACTGCTCTTTGTGGCTGCCTTATTATTGAATTTAAGCTAGAATAGAGTAAATGACGACGGTTATTTTGATAACTAAGTTTTACTTATAACAACTGGAGGTGACAATAATATTTCTTTTTAAAAATATAGCCTTTTTCGCAAATACGATAAGAAATTTTATAGATTGACCACGAAGGCACACTGTGTCCGTAATAAGGAACTTACTGAAACACTTCTGAGCAGGTGCTAAGCAAAACGGATCGGTTTCAAGCGAAATCTATAAATTTAAAAAGTAGAACGATCTCGGGGTCGGAGTGTGAAGTACTTTTTTTTATATTTTTTGAGGTCACTGAATGCATACGCGGCTTTTAAAGAAAAAATATACTCTCACTTTGCATGAAATTTATTTTTCAGGCAGCCCATCTCTTGAGCACGAACAACTTGTACAGTGCACTTTTAACTTTCCCGACATAAATTAATAATATTTAGTTGAAAATAAGATCAACCAATGTAAACACATGCTCACTACTATCTATCTGTTGACTAATAAACCGTCAGTCATCATTACTACTAACTGAGCTTGAGGTCAATTAAAAAAAAAAATTCTATTAACAAATGTGTTGGCTTAGTCGATCCAAGGCATAAATGCCAAGCTCAGTATCAGAGCAAATTTCGAACAGAAGAATTGGATGAACGTGTGCAAGTCTGAAGACAGCCAAACGATTAGGCAATATTTATAATAATTATTTAGGACTGTGCTCCAAGCAGCTAGTATTGTAAAAAGGAGTTTTGTCTATTGGGGTAACAAAAAAAGCATCCTAAGCTAAAGCTGAACGTATTTATTATTCAGTGGGAGCTGAATAATTCAGGAACAAAGTCAATGCCCTAATCACTGGTCTGGTAAGATATCTAAGGAAAAGAAAGATTGGCATTGAGGAAGCACTAGTTGGTAATAATAATAATATTAATAATATTATTGATAAAACGCCCTCAAATAACTCAATCTCTTTCTAGGCGCTTTACATCTGCTGCAAAGGAAACACGATCGGATGGTGAGTGGTATCATGCTTGATAAACAACATAAATACCATTGTTAGGGGTGACGTGCACAGGGTCAGCATGCACATGTGGTTAGTAGCAGTATGCACTATGTCACCACATACAGCACATAAAAGGCGAATCACAGGGACCCATCGAATGCTGTCATAAATAGGTGCGTTTTTAAGTTCTTTTTAAATATGATCAAGTCAGAAGATGTTGTGACACAAGTTGGGAGTGAGTTCCAGGCTTTGGGAGCATATGGACTAAATGCACGGTCTCCACAGGATTTGAGGTTTGTACGAGGTATAGGTAAACAGTTAGTTTCCAAAAAGCGGGCAGTATGGTGCTTGGCCGAGTGATGGAGTGGATCTGATAGGTAGGCTGAAGCCAAAGAATGAAAGGACCTAAAAGTGAGCGAAAAAACCTTGAAGTTGATCCGTTGCTTGACTGGGAGCCAGTGCAGGTCGGCGAGAAGTGGTGTGATGTGGCAGCCGTGATGCTCACGACAAACAAGCCTAGCTGCTGAGTTTTGCATCAGCCGTAAGCGCTTGATTGCACATACCGGTAGGCCAGCAAGCAGGTAGCAGTAATTACTACAATCCGTTGCCATGAACAAAATTGATGATGAACGAGTGTAGGCCGGCTCCTCTAATGAGCCTGTGATGTGGCATGGACACTGGCCGGTAACCGCTGGTGGCCAAATGGTGGATTCACCATCAGGGTCGGCCGCTGCACAGTTGTGGTCCTCGATTAATCATCGGGGTCACCAGGGGGACTGGAGGAGTGGAAGGAAACTCGAGTGTGAGAAGGGGGCGAAGGCAGTCGTGCTTCTTGCTGCTCCGTGCCTTGTACAATAAACCGTTGGTGCTGTTCTGGGCCAGCGTTCTGTATGCCGAACCACAAGAACTAAAATAAATCTGACTTTCAAGGATATTTTATCAGGGAAGCGATTGTATTTTACCACAATAAATGTAAAATGCAACGCCAAAACCTCTACCAAAGACATGCTGACCTGCTGTGCATGGGTGTGATCTTTCTATATTCACTAATTGCAAGTAAACAAAAAGTGATAGTGTTGCTCTTCTTCTGTCTGACCTGTGTTCTTTAAGTTCGTCGTGTTTCCAATTTTGGCCAATAGGCACTGGATACTAGCCCACACTGGAACCTGCATATGTGCTGCCACGTTAGAAAAGCTTTCGAAATAAATTGTGGCTGAAGAAAGTAGATTTGGATAGCGAAGACGGCAATAAAGAACGACATTTTGAATTGGCAATTGATCATGCTACGAATAGGTCAAATACGATTATCCACAGTCTTTATGGAATTATAGTTTTCGTGTTTAATATAAATTTAAGTAACTGCTTAAGTAGTACTGCCACTTAAGCCCTCGCCCGTCTCAAGCCGATTCAAGTATCATTAACGTTCGAGGAGCCAGAGAAATTGGCAAAACTTAACAAACCAGCACGCGGATAAAATAGCTTTACGTGAAAAAGACACGACTTTGTAAGACAGAAGTTAAAGAAGGCTTATGAACACGTTAAGATAAGCACAAACCAAATCTCTGATTCGTTTCAAAATTTAATGTGGTGGCAAAGCCGATACTTGCAGTTGGTCATTAGGCATTCTACCCATTTTACAGGTACCAGACAGCCGTTGTTTTAAATAAAACATTAAGAAAACGTGCATTGGAATTTTGCACATTCATCCGTGCCTATATATTTATTCACACATATGAAAACACAGTAACTACTAAATTTGATTTTAGAAGAAGCAATCAATAGGAAGAATAGAAGCTGACGCCGTGTAAAATGCATTTAGTTGCGCCTCTGGAGTCGTACTGAGTGGTGATGTAGCATTAAGTCAGACGCAAGTTTATATATGGAACACTACAAACGAAATTCCGTCAAACCCAGAAATATTAGAATCTGTAGAGATATCCGCAAGAAACTAACTTCAGCGAAACTTTACCTCTCATCATAAAAGGCAATTGGGAAGCATCGACATCCTGCAGACAAGTGAACCCACCATGACATCGGGTCTAATGGCAGATCTCAAGGGAGAGATCGTCCTCGATTTAATACGCGGGTCCCCAAACCAGACGAAAGTCAGCTTTGAAATCTTAACAGGTTATGTGGCTGGCTAGACAACGAAACAATGTTTCTATATTTTATCAAGCGTACTCTATGCACAAAAGATGCCAGTCTAGGCTGTGACCTGTGGGTAACTTCCAGCATAGACCGATTACCACATTCCTACACTATTTTTAACGAGTCAGGCTGGTTGGCGTAGCCGTTGCATTGTAGCTCTTACATGTTGAATTAAGAGAATAGTCAAAGTTAGATATACATGTATCATCATAAGATAAAGAGATATTCAGTCCTTCCTACTTCCTGGAGAAATCTGAGTTGTATCTGAAAAATTATTTTCAGCTACACCCAGTTGGCATTTCTAGCCATCAATGTATAGCCTACAAAGAATGTAGCTTGGAATGGTATGAAAAAGCTTAATCTCGTTGAAATTTTTAGTTCGCTGTTAGGCAACACGCTTCATTCTCGTTGTGTGTGCACCTTGTATTGAAGCCACCATACCATGTTGGAAATTCAAAACATTGCAAAACGGCTTCCCTGTTCATAATTGCAGGGCATTCCGTCGCTTGCAGCAGGACAAGTAAAAGACAGGCACTTCTTTGAGCTTTTGAGAATCGGACGTTAAAGATGTCGCCGCTCGCAAGATTTTGAGCACCATGACGCTGTCGTTTGGCTTATTATGAGCTTGTGAGCGTTGTGCCGCTAAATGAACTAGCGAGAGTAGCGTGGACTCAAATACGTGTTCACTGCTGCACCCGAGCCAGCTGCTAGCATAAACTCACCGGCTCTTAGTGACACAGGCATTTTCGGAAGGCCGTTCAAGTTCAATCTGCAAGCCCCTACTACTTGGCTAGGATTTTTGAATCTCACTTAAGAGGCCAAGAAAAACGCATGAATGGTAGCATGGGACGAAATTCCAGTATTTCTAGAATTTCTTCTTACCACCCATAAACTCGGCCGCAAACACAGCAGCTATTCACTTGAAGTTGTCCGCACAAAAACTAGAGCTGCAGTAGCCAACACGCTGTTTTTGCATGATTGTTACGGTTACGCGGTGAGACCTGGGCATACTGAGTGAGTAACAAGCCATCCGCTCACCGACAAGGATCATGCAGCTGTCTTGAGCTAGTGGAGATATAGGCTTGCATTTTAAAAAGATTTACTATAGCCTGCAATGATGGGCTGCACCGCTGCATTTATGCAATTTAACCTTTTATCATCTTCACTTCAACTAGCAAGAATGTCAAAAAATTAGCATGATCATCATAGGTCAAATCAAACATCATAAGAAATTACAAAATGTAATCAAGTAACAGTTTGACATTTTATATTTAGCTCAGGTGTGATGAAGGAGTGCAATATGAAATAGGTGTGTGAATTTGGTGCAAAAAGAAGTATGTGCACAAAGGATTTCAATATGAAACTGATATTATCTATTCAATTTGTATATATTTATATACATATTCTTTTTAATTTTTACATGCTTCCTCATAACACCCTTCGCTTTTTATGAAACTGAAGTCTGGTCAAAATTGATTATCTGCCTTCTTTCCTCAAGCTTAACCGTCTTGTGGTAATTTCATCATCCACCCCTAGTGGCTGGCTGCCTTTCTGCTCAAGTTTCGAGGCGCACCAGCCTAGCTAATTCCAAATAGGAGGCCCAATGCGGGTGATATCCGCTTGAAGGTTGGAAGCACTGCTCCTGGCCTTTTGGCATGCAGTGATTGTGAGTAGGGACGTGCCGTTGACTCAAGAACAGATGTCCGGCGTGGTTTGAGAGCACGAGCCGCTGTCTGAGATCTCACGGCTTTGTGCCTGGTGAAATTACTCCCATCAACCACATCACGAGCGTCGCAGCTGCAATGCCCGGCGTATTGTGTTCGTTTCGAGGACATGATCGAGTGTGGTGACGCTGTAGAACAACTCCTCGCTCGCAGCAGTCGTTGACGTAAAGGCGACTCTGGCAGCAGGAGCCGCCGAAGTCGTGGCGAACAAGCCAGCTGGCTTGGCCTGGCCAAAGGATGCGCCCAGCTTCTGAGCGTCTCTCGCCGACGGCACAAGGTTGCGACTGCTGTCGCTGCTTTCCCCGTTGGGGCATTCTTGCACCACTTGGCAGTCTCGAGGTACGAGCTGCATGACCGGAGGGGCCGAAGGCGCCGCCGCCGGCGCAGGCAGAGCCGCCTGCAAATCAGCTGTCTTGCCCGCGGCAAAGAACGCGCACGGCTCGCGAGCAGCTGCCGTAGGCCGCGTCAGGCGCACGTGCGGTTCGGCGCCGGCCGCGTTGCGAACACATGCCGGCGTGCCCAGAAATGGAGGTACATCAGAGAGCTCCGGCTCGGCAGGGTCGGCGATCGCGGCCGGCGACATCTGATTTTGGTCGCTTTCAAAGGCGAAGTTTTCGCCCTGCACTGAAGCCCTCGAGCTCGTATCGGAGCTTTGACCAACTGCAAGATTGTGAGACCTCATAATAATATTAATGATCATCATAATAATAGTGGTAGTAGTAATAATAATATTAACATTCCTTAAGTATTGTTAATCTCAAAAAACGTAATCTCTTTCATGGCAATTTGCAAATGCTATAAAGGAAGCAAGATCAAATGGTTAGTGGTAAAATGCACAGTGTCAACATGTCTAAATGGTTAGTGGCAACGCGAACAGTCAGCATGCATAAGCACATAGCTGACAAATTGCAAGGACCCAAAACATACTTGCAGCGTTATGATCAGTCGGGAGTGAGTTCTACATTTTCGGAGAATACGAACTCACAGCAAGGTCTCCAACGGAGTTAGGTTTGTCTTGAGGCACGGCTAGACGATTTGAAACTGAAAGATGGGTGGTACTATATTTGGCTTGGTGCTGGAGTAGTGTTTCTTTTGTAGACTAGATCCGGAGAATGAAGGGACCTAATAGTGAGTGATAAAACCTTGAAGTATATTCGCTGCTTCATTGGGAGTCAGCCCAGGTCAGCAAGAAGTGGTGTAATGTGGCATCTGCGACCCCCAGGATAGGCATAATATAATAATGTAATAATACCAATAAATTGTATATCACCCTCAGTAAACTTAATCTCTTTCTAGGCCCTAGAAATATGCTGCATGCCAAGAAGCAGAAATTTGCACTAACTTTAAGCGCCTGATTGCATAGGTCGGCAGGTCTAACAGCAGTGACTTACAGAAGTCGAAACGGGATGCCACGAAACCACGGATCAACTTATATGTGGTAACCCTGTCTAGCAGGCCCAAACCTATTCATTATTTAATAGCTTAAATTAGGCAGCCTTAACTGTGGAGCTAATTTGGTCGTCTAGTGAAAGGTCACCTCCGAGCACGACAACCAAATTACGTGTATATGCTACAGAAGATATGTCAGAGCCAATTATAAGCATTCATCATTCAATCATTTGAGTCACATTTCGTTTTCCATAACGACTAAGTTGGTTTTATCGTCATTAAATTTGCGCAAGTTCGCTGCCATCCAAGTGCGGCTATCAGCAATGCATGCAGCAAGATAGACTAGAGAATGTGACGTTCTGGAGGGCATGGAGCAATCGAAGCGTAGGTACAGCCGTGTGTTATCTACCTTAAAGTGAAAGCCTAGATTGTACTTAGCAATCACATAGGCCAGAGGAGGGTTATACATTGTAAAAAGAAGCGGCACAGGCCTAAAGCCCTGCGATAACTCGTAGACTGGTCACCCCCAACCTCTTGCTATGTGTGCTTCGGTAACAGGTCTGCTACAATTAGCCACTTACTTACCCTTCTTCATAGTGCTATTTCCGCTCAAATCCTTGAGTATTGCCAAAACTCCAAAGTCTTTGTTACGTTGCTAAACACCCTGCGATACAAGGCTTCAATACGTTTAGGAATAGTTATACGCCAACATGCAGAAAGATACTTTCCTGCATAATTGATTCTCGAATGCTGTCAGCTCTTAATACCAATTGCGGATCTCAAGCAGACTGCATTTTGTGTCCCTTTATTTTTTAAATCAAAGTCACCCGCAAATGATGACCTTGAAACCTCTGACATTGACTCTGTCTGGTCGTGGTGTCTTTTTCTCAATCGTTCGTGCTACATGCCCAAACTGACAGAACGCTACAAGAAGACGCTTGCCGATCTTCTGGATAAGTTTGCTCCTCTTTTAAGTGCCAAATGGTCGCCCTCGCCATAAAAGTCTATAGTTCAGTACTGACGTATAAAATGCCGAGACCACTAGGAGAAAACTTAAGAAAGAGCATACACAATATCAGGGCTGACAATCAATCCAATAGCATTCATGGACTTTTTCATTGCCCACCGATTCATCCTAGCTAAAGACGCGACAAGCTTACATATGAACAAGGTCAAAAGACTGTTGGCGACAGAAGCTTTAGCTCTTCAGGTCCTAGACTGTGGAACACGTTTCCACAATTCCTACGCAATGACAACTATTCTCCTGCTGCCGGCTATGGCTCATGCTTTGCAGCGGTTCTGAGCTGCTACTTCCATGCTACACTCTACCTTAACTGCTCTCCTGACTCTACTATGCTTCCCATTTCTCTTAAAGGCGTGAGACGAAGTCTGTTGGCTACCGAATGCGTACCGAAAGCCGCTTAGGCTGTGAGTGCGCTATACAAAACTCTCGGGCGTAACACCCAGATAGTCTTTATCGCTTTGTGGAGTTACAGATGGAGGTACATTAAATTGCATTGCATTACATTTCATCATAGCATTAAAGTCCAAATGTGATGATCTCGACTTTAACCATGTTCTTAATCGATACCAGGTTAGCATTTGCTGGAACAATATTAGAGAGCGTTTTTTTTTGTTTTTTTCAGCTAGACATTTAAGACCAGAGATTTTCTTTTCGAGGTTGCATCCCCATTGGACTCAGTAATAATCTCCGATCACTACTGCACCTTCACCTTCCTCTATATGCCTGACGCTGCTGACTTCATCTCGAAGTTCATCTACCAATCTAAGAAGACTATTAGTCCTCTAGGTTTCGTAGATCTTTGATCACTGTTCTCCGTCTGAGATTATTAGATTTGCTACTGTCCTGAATAACTAATAAAATAAATTTGCCTTTAGCCTCAGGCCTTGTCCCTCCAAGATTTAGAAGAGGCTGCTGTTGGGCCACTGATGAGGGCGACAGACTTATTCGTGGGAGCACGAGAAATTAAGCAATACCCTGCTCTATGGGGACTCAGTTCAGATCATTGTAAAGTAGTGTAACAAGACAGCTAGGCGATTTGTGGAAACTGCTCAATAAAAACAAATAATTTGATTAAAGTTCTACAGCTCTTATAACGCCTGACAAATTGAAAAATTAAAGTGTTTAATATTTTTGATGATTCTTCTACTGTCATATTCATACAACAATGCTTTTTCATCTACTACTAACTCCTTAGGCATCTTATATATGTAAAGACTCGGATAGGGCAGCTACACAGCAATCACGGGTCAGTCAAAGAGCCAGTTACGGCAAGAAATTAAAAACTGCTATTTTGTGAAACAGTAGTTGGGTTGCTATTACTCAACTGTGATGTCTAACAACTTATTTATTTCGTCCTACGTATGCTTATGCGTGCTGACACTGTGCATGCTGCCACTAACCACATTTGCATGCTGACCCTGTGCATGTCACCCCTAACCATGTTATTCATTTTGTTTGTTTTTCAAGCATGATTTTACTTACCATTTAATTGCATTTCCCTTTGCAGCAAATGTAAGGCGCCTAGAAAGAGATTGAGTTCTCTGAGGGCGCCTTATCAAGTACATTATTATTATTATTACTATTAACAGGAGGATATATAATATATAGCGGAGTTCGTTTCAGGAACGTAAGGTAAGATCAATCCTCTTGTTTCTGGCCCAATCTATTTATCTAATGTCAGGTCAATAGTTCGACCAGCATAACTCATTAGCTCGGCTGCTTTTTATTTAATTGCTTACGGTATTTACAGTTATACAGCAGTCGCTTAGTTGGCTGATGATTATGCAAATAGGATGCTAGCGTACGAAGCACATGCTTTGATATAATCAGCTCTAACAGCGGCAATAAGGAAAGCTTACGCTTTATGATAAAGAGCCGAGACGTTTTTTAATTGAGCTTCTGAGTAAACACTGAGCTCATCTTACTATAACTATTTGGGTTGCACGGCGTATCGGACAAATTAACAGATTACATATTGCCGCTGTTTCAAGTGTAGATGGCTTTAGGTTTAAAGCCAAAATGCTAGCTGATTTAACAGCCTCTTTTTATACCAACAGAAGAGCCTTTAGGGCTATCACTTCCGCTTGCAGCTGCAATAAAGGAGCGTCCACCGAAGGATTCTAACCCATGACCTCGGGACCAAGGTCGTGTAAAGCAGCCGCCTTACCTAGTGTGCCGTAGTATCCCGCTATGAAAATGCATGCTAGCAAAACCCGGATGATTGAAAGATTTAAAGCCTTCTAACTACCGTGCAGAAAAACACAGCTGGCCGACTTTGCAGCACCACCTGCTATAATGTTCTGGCATTTTTGAAGCTTAGAGTAATGTTATTTTTATCCTACCTTGATTTATGATTCATTATAATTGAGTATTAGTCCCCAAAATTTATCGGGCCCCTACTTCGGGCCAAGAGCAGGAACTAGAGCAGGGGTTGTCTAGTTCGGAGATGGTCATGGTGCTATTTGCAAATTCAATTTATTTTTAAAACATAGCTACTCTCTTATTTATCAATTTAACTACTTCCTAAAGCACCGAATGCCTACTAATTCAGGTTCGTAATAATAATAGTAATAATAATGCACTTGAGAAAGCGCCCTCAGAGAACTTAATCTCTTTCTAGGCGCTTTACATTTGCTGCAAAGGGAAATGCAATTGAATGGTGAGTAAAATCATGCTTCAAAAACAAACAAAACGAATAATATGGTTAGGGGTGACATACACAGGGTCAGCATGCAAATGTGGTTAGTGGCAGCATGCACAGTGTCAGCACGCATAAGCACATCAAGGACAAATCACGGGGACCCACTAAATGCTGTCCTAAATAAGTGTGTTTTTAAGTTCCTTTTAAATGTGGTAAGGTCAGGGGATGTTCTGACACAGGTCGGAGGGAGTTCCAGGCTTTGGGAGCATACAAACTAAATGCACGGTCTCCACAGGATTTGAGGTTTGTACAAGGTATTTGTAGACTGTTGAATTCCGAAAAGCGGGTGGTACGATGCTTGGCCTGATATGGTAGTATATCAGAGAGATAGGCTGGAGCCATAGAATGAAGGGACCTAAAAGTGAGCGACATATATATGACAAAACCTTGAAGTCAATCCGTTGCTTGACTGGTAGCCAGTGCAGGTCGGCGAGAAGTGGAGTAATGTGGCAACTGCGACGCTCACGACAGACAAGCCTAGCTGCAGAATTTTGCACCAGCTGCAATAGCCTGATCGCACATGCTGGTAGGCCAGTAAGCAGTGAGTTGCAGAAGTCGAGACGGGATGTCACGAATGCATGGACCAACTTGGACGTGGCATTCTCATCTAAACAAGCCCGAATTTTAGCAATGTTATGAAGCTGAAAATAGGGAGATTTGACTGTGGAGCTGATATGGTCGTCTTACGAGAGGTAACTTCGTGTAGCGGATAAATTTCGCCCTACATTAAAATCTTGGCTGATCCCCCGTGAATAGGAACAATATCTTTCGCAGTAGAGAGGCATGTTATAGACATAAGAATCCATTGTCTTTCTCTAAACCAATTGGTATAACTACATCCACCTGTGTTGCAAAACTTTGAGTAGCATCTCTAAGCATGAGCTATTGTCTTGTGAAACTTTTTATATACAGTATATGGTGTCCCAATGATTGTTTGCATTTACCTTATATAGCAACCACTTAAATTCGCCTCTAGGGATTTGATGCCGCATGCATACATCAATTTCTGAAATCGATTATCATGAACTGCAACCGGTCACTAGCACTACTGCGCATATAATTGTGTTTCGTCTACCATGGTCATGGATTCTGGCTAAGACTTTGCCGATGTGACCATGAAGCATAAAATCCAGTCACTTTATACAACAAACGGTCAATGCTTATTCTACAGAATCTTTTATTTAGCGGCTAAAAACCCTTAATGGCTATCACCAATGTTTGCCCTTGGCAATAAAGAATCGCCCGCTACAGAACTCGAAACCACTACCAAGGGCATTAAGAGCGATTACTTTACTCCTAGACTGAGACCCGGGGGCCCCTGGCGCATAAGTGAACCCCAAGTGAGAATTAAACAAGTTGCATTTCGCAATGGCTTTTTATGTAAACCGGAGGAAAATGTACCTGCTTATTGTTCATGTGGAGCTAGATTTACTGTCCATCAGCTATCATGCGCTTTCACGGTAATTCCTGCTGAAAAAACCACCTACCGATGGGCTGTCCTTGGAACTATGCGAAGCGTTGGTGCACCCTTGGCGTGCCAGAAAAGCAGGCAGGCACGAGCAAGCAGTGCAGTGCAGTGGCGAATACGTTGCGGCTCGAATTTGGGGCCCGCTTGGAATACCTGGCACAATCTCATTTCCCCCGTCCATCGAAGCGTTCCCTACGAGCGTCTGGGGGAGCCAAGTGGCGGCCATCCTGGTCCATCGGTTTGACCTGTGCACCGGTGGCGCTCGCTGTTGTTCGAAGTGCTGCTTCGTTTGACGGCGAAACTTGGCGAACCAGCAGCAGACGACAAAGACAACTGCCACGATAGTAACGATGTTGATCGCAACCAGGGCCACGACTAGCCCTGACATGTACGGCTTTGCGGCGAATATCGTCTGATCTGCAATCGAGGTGAGGCGAGTCAGAAGAGAAGCTGCTCGACGGATGATGACCTTTGACCTCGCTCCTGCCGGCCAAGGAAGCAGAAAATGACTAAGGCTGCTGCTAGCTGGCCGCAACTGCTCCCTGCCTTAGACATGGCGTTTAGGTTAATAACAATAATAGCAACAAATTAATGCATTCGTTTTGTCCTCTAAACAACCAAATCTCTTTCTTGGTAGTTAACATAAACTGGAGAGAGAGCAAGTCGATTGGTGTGGACGGTGTTAGTACACATAAGCCCGTAAATAACAAAGTACGTAGCGAGACAGCTACTATTCTTTCTTTGAGCTGACATGCCTGCGATGACGTATTCACTATAAAGTCTGCTAACTCTCGGCTGCATGACTTTGACAATATTAGGGCACACAAAGATAAGCGTGCAGAAACTAAGTTAGTCCAATAATTTATTGCATACTATATTTACATAACTTGACTTATTGCAGGGCAGGGTAACAAACAACTAAAGCAGATGCTCAAGGTCGGATTCCTTTCACAACCTGTTAACGCTGACTTTTGCAGCTTGCAGACACCCCAGTGTCAGTGTTCAAGATGATCTCAATGAATTCTAAGCAATGCAAGCATATTTTTAATAGCCGGATATGAACTAAATATTTCTCAACTTACTTCCACGGATCGCTGGGCAATAAAGAATCGCCCACTGCAGGACTCAAAACCACTACCAAGGGCATTAAGAGCGATCACTTTACCCCTAGACTGAGACCCGGGGGACACTGGGCCCTTGGCGCATAAGCAAACCCCAAGTGAGAATTAAACAAGCTGCATTTCGCAATAGCTTTTTATATGAACCGGAGGAAAATTAGCCTGGCGATTATTCACGTGGAGCTTAGATTTACTGTCCATCAGCTATCATACGCTTTTACGGTAATTCCTGCTGAAAAACCACCTACCGATGGGCTGTCCTTGGAACTATGCGAAGCGTCTGTGCACCCTTGGCGTGCAGGAAAAGCAGGCAGGCACGAGCAAGCAGAGCAGTGCAGTGGCGAACCCGTTGCGGCTCGAATTCGGGGCCCGCTTAGAATACCTGGCACAATCTTATTTCCCCCGTCCATCGCGGCATGCGGTACATCTTACTCCTTTATTTAAACACTTCAGTGAGTAAGATGGAGAAAGTTTATCTAGACCATAAAAGGAAAGTACAGCGATTAGTACAAAAGCATCGAGTGAGTATCCTTGTCAGTGTCAAGTCGGCGATTTATTTATCTTTGAGAAAGCTGCTCAAAGGTAGAAACTTCACAGAATGAATGAAGGCGTCTTTAATATTGCTCCCATTAGCATGATCCAAAGATGGATCACGTGCCTCATGCCAATACCAGCATCAACTAATTTTTAAGGGAAGAGAGAGAAAATGTGTTAGCATCCCGTTTAGTCACAATGGAAAGTCACCCGCAGTAAGAGAAAGGTATTTTACAATGCTCAGCAACTGGAAGCCATCTGCCAAGGAACTATGGGTCAAAAAAGAATTTTCCTCGAGCAGGGAACACTGATAGAACCTCAGGCATTACTGGTCCAGTACTGGGCAGATTAAGATATCAAAACTATGTTTCGTTAATTTTCATTACAAACTCCAAATTCCCGACTACTCCCCCTTAAAAGCAACAAATAGCATCTTGCCAGCGACTAGGCTCTTTCACTGCTCCAAGGGTGGGTCACCAGCAGCATGCTAGTAGCTGGGTTTAGTAGCTAGTTCAGTTGCCATTAGTTTCACTAAGCTATTTGTTATCAAACTAAAAGCATTTTGTCATCCACTGAACACGTGCGTGTGTCAGTGTCTTGTCCACATTCTGCACAAATTGTCATCAAGCCATCCTATATGAGTAGAACTCTCATGGCAAAGCAAATTAGAAAATTATCGCGACCTGTGCTGAAAATCGTGACAAGAATTGTAAGAGTTGACAGGCCATCGCAGACTGCAAAAAAATGGTAAGTGTGCTGCTATACTCACCAATTTTATTGCTAAATGTGCTCTGACGAATTTCGGATATATACAATTTGCACGTATCATTGTAAACAATGTTAAATCCCATGTAAGGAGAGTCGCGTATTGATATAGTAGAGATGTCGTGATAGTCGCAGTCTAACTGAAGCGCTGGCACGTAGCTGTGTGTAGCATAATCAAAAAGGCCTGCATTGCTGATATCAATATTAACAAGCTTACTTTGCACAGCGGTTGTTGTGAGTCGTATGCCTATAACAGTCAAGCGGAAGCTAACCAGTTGACAATTAATTGTTTATTATTATTCTGGGACACAAGAAATGGTCACGGCTGAACCCTGCAATATTGGAAAGATTATGGCGTGTTTATTACATCTTGGCGGCTTTCCCTCTCTCCTCATCCTTCTAGAAACTTGAACAGAGTGCATGGCGATGACCCACAGTATGCATTTATTCTGAAACTTAACCGCCAGTTATCAAGAATGCCAATGCTGAGGCTGCAGTCTCTCTTGACTGCCAGCATATTCAGAGATCCAAACGTCCGATCTTGCTTAAGCGAATACCGCAGAACCGAATATTATCAACTTTCAATGTCCGTGGATTTAGATTAGCCAATCAAAGTAGGTCATTGCATTTTAATTTATGTCAATTGATTTTACCATGACCTCAGGTATCGTGGACACAGGCAAGTTACTTCGAGTAATAGCACATATTAGTCATCCGTGACTGCCAAGCAGAAACAAAACAGTACAGACTCCAAACTTTAAACGCCCTTCATCGTTTGTTTTAATTACTTCTAAACAGTTTTAGCACTTTCCAGGTGTCACTACCAAAGGCCGCTGGCTTGAGCAATCATTGGTCGATTAGGTTAATTCCTTCATCTATTTTACCCTGCCCATAGAAAGGAAGTGCCTTATTGCCTGCTAAGCTCAATCAACAGAGGGAAATCTTGAAATTACTTTTAACGCTGCAAAATTTTTCTTGGGGTAAATTAAAATAATTTCAAAATTGCTTTCATTATCTTTATTCTAAACACGTTGAGCCTAATTCGCATTACTTTAGTGCTATTTGCTTGATAGCAAAGCTTATTTTAATTAGTTTTTTTGATCGCTATCAGTCTCTTGCATGTGAGTATATATTTTAAAATTAAATATAGCTGATCGCGATTTCTTCCATAAGTCAGTGTGGCATGCAGTTGGCAATGGCGAAATTCTGGCGGCAGTATATAGTCATCTTTTCTTTTGGATTCACTGCAATCAAATTCGGGCGTTTTCTCACTTTTGGTAATTTTCACTTTTTTCTTGCTCAATTGTAAAAATATGTTGTCTCATGAAACATATACCGTCATTTTCATTAATATTTATGTGGGATCTCTTACCAGTAGTCACTGCCGGTTTAGCTATCTGCTGTGACCTTTGTTTACCGGTCATAAGTACTGGACGTACGTATTACTTTCAAATTTGAGTGGTTTGCTGTAACTTCTCACCGCTCCGTGCAAGCACTTAAAACTGAGTTTCTCGCTGTGTGTAGAGCCCAACTTGATCCAATTGATCAACTGAGAACAGTAATTAATCAAAACACAATTATTGGCGGTTTTGTTTTAGAAAGTCGTACAAATGGTGTACAAGATGTAACTAAAAAGTGCTAGAGTCAATGATAAATGTAGCTTACAAAAAGTTTCGGGGAAGCACAGGTTAAAGGAACCGTAAGAATTTTTTCAATTTCTTTTTTATTTTTATCAACATTTTTTTCCTTTTTTTTAATTTGCCTAACTAGTCAAATTAGTGTTTGGACTGTACAGCAAAAACTCGACCATAGTCAAGAGAAAATGCTACCTGCATGTTTTCGATTTAGGACCTGACATTTGTGCTAGGCTCACGACAAAACAGGAGAACTAAACGGGTTCTCTTGGCACAAACATTACATAAGCAGTTTGTCCTTGGACCGAGGCGGATTCTTCGTAGAGGGTATGCCTGGCTGAAAGTCATGACCTTCATGGACAACTGAGTTAAGTAAACTTAAAACAAATGTCTTGCTGCCTTCAGGACGTGTTCGTGCCATTAATCAATCAATGAATCTCCAGAAAAGGAGTGTCGTCGCTCTTAAATTACAATCTCAGCAATGCTCATAGCGGAAGGAAACCTCGCCTGAACCACTGGCTTACTCGAGCGAAATAGCATGAGGCCGTTTGAGGGACAGGCTCGCGATATTTCGGCTGGCTGTGACGTGCTTGCTTATAGCTAGAGCCACACCACAGCAAACCACGTAAACTGCCAATCATTAATTTTTAAATAATGGCATTTGCAATTGAAACGAATCCTTGTCTATTTAAGGCAGAGCAGTCGCCATGACAGTGCTACACTTCATGAGATCAAAGATTTTGATGGCATGCCCAAATTGTTTCGAAAACTAGTAAACAGCTAATCCAAGAGCTAATTAAACAGTAACCTGTTCAAGAGCAGTATGTAAGAGTGGAACTTTAGTCACGATCGACTGATCGTGTTAATGAAAGACACACACTTATGCAGGTATTATAATAGAAAGGAAATAAAGTAATGCACGCTGCAAGAGCACAAACTAAGTGGTTATTTCCTCATCTGCAATAGCTTACTAACCAGACCAGGTGAGTGGCACGCATCGTACTGCCACATCCATACTGTGGTCGCAACCAGTGAATTGATCGTCGCGGTCAGATGTGCAGGCATCCAGAGTTACGTCTTCGTCTGAGCACCGGACTGATGCCAGCCAAATAGGCATTTTTGATTCTGAAGACGTGACATTCTTCAGAGTCCAGTCGAGGGGGTGCTCAGTTAGACCAAGCTGGCTGCACACTACAGATGTCTCCTTGATTGACCATCCCTTCCGAACAGTTTGATAGGCAAAAATACGACAAACTGCAGGTGGCTCGCGTAAGGTTGAAGCAGCTCACCAGTTCAAGAACAAAAAGAGCTGTTCACTCTTCGGCGTCTTTGCAAATTCCGACACGGTGGCACGTGCAGGAGCTCAATAGCATGCATAATAGTGCACATTAGATTTGCATTTTCCCGTTGACCCAATTGGGTATCCAAATGGAAGAACTCATGACTAATTTCGCGAACATCAAGCACCAAGCAAGCAGCACCGAGCAACAGGCAATGATCAACAAGCAATGAGCAGCAAGCACCGAGCAACTGGCAGTGAGCAAAAAGCACCGAGCAAGCAGCACTGAGCAACAAGCAGTGAGCAACAAGCACTTAGCAACAAGTACCGAGCAGCCAGCACCGAGCAACAAGCAATGAGCAACAAGCACCGAGCATCAAGCACCACAGCATTCAACAGGAGCAGCGAGAGCAGCAGCAGCAGCAGCAGCAGAGAGATGGCCAACTTCGTTTGCTATGCTCGCAGCTCAATCAAGCCGCCTCATCGCGTGAACATTCATTCATGCAGGCACCTATAGGCACGGCTGCACGCGAGTGCCTACTGTCACTTACCCGATTGCATACAGTTCCCCACTGGCCTCCATAGAAAACCTCAACTCTGCCCTCGTGCTGGTTTGAACCGCCGGTGAGCCTCACTTGTATCCACGAACTGCTTGCAAGACTGCTGGCACCAGTGAAGGTAACTGGTGTTGACGAGATATCGCCGGCTTGCAGTTCTCCTTGAATGAGCATGCCTGGCCAAAACGCCACAGATCAAGTCTCGTCGCTACTTGACCATGCTTGCAGGAAGGAGCCCGATTCAGCTTTCCCTCCATCGTGGCTGCGATTAACGCATACAGCACGCAACTTACCGACCGTGTTCTTAAAAAGAAGCGATGCACCTGGACTGATGATCAGCTTCTTCCCGGGTTCAAGGTTAATATCTGCATCCACTATGTATGTACAAGGGTCCAGGGTTACTGAATCCTCCAGCAGCCGACCACCTAAGCGGTTTAGTAACAAGGTCTACAGGAGCTCCTTTTGCTACACAAAATCAGTACAAAAGCTGGCTATAGAGATTTCAAATAGCTGGCAACAGCACAGCTTCGAATTACAATCTGAAAATGGCTACGTACACAAGAATAGCTCGAGTGAATTTACGAAGTTGCTTCTGCTTATATTTATTTACGAAATATATATATATATATATATATATATATATATACATTACACAATAAATTCATATATAGAGAGAGCATTTATTAAATATTCTAATGTAGAACATTACATTAGCCGGAGGAGCTCTGTCCTGCCAGAGCCGTAGGGGCTACCCCCCCTCGTGACTCCTGATTCAGGAACAGGGACCAGACGGCTTCCGAACCGGAAATGGCGTCCGAAAAGCATAGCCGCTGCAATGCAGTCTGATCCGAGTACGAAATTCCGATGTCCGCCAGGCAGGCTTCATTATCTGGCCACCAGCTGCCAGGGCACCGACCACGAAGGGCCTCACCACTGCGGTCCGGTAACCAGCAGTCTAGAAAGATCGGGCTATGGTCTCATACTTATCGACCTTTTTCCGGGTCATCGCTGCTGTCAAACGGCACCGTTACGTCGACTGTTACCGCGTCGGTGCCGTTGGCGATGACTAGAACCGCACGAGGGCCGGACCCCCTCCCCCCCAGTGAGCGAGAAGGCGTGACCTGTCGAGGAGCAGGAGAGCGGTGGCCGGAAAAGCCTCAATGAGGAGGCCCGGAAACAGGTTGTGGCGAGCCGTTGTTGTTCGGGCGAATTTGTTCGTTAAAAAACTTGGTATTATGCTTTCTCTTTTTTAGATGTACTGCTGCGTACCAGTAGGCTGCAGGTACTTTATTTAAGTGATTTTAAGGGGCCTGATATTGCTGATGGACTTGTATTGGCCATCGGCTGCTCAGGGTATGTCGATGTACGGCAGAAGCTGCCGCTGGCATACCAGCTCTCAGAATTCAACTGTATGCATAAATCAATTAGCAGGCTGAGCTGACGGCAAGCAATTTGTAGCTTCAGTCCTACTTCTCCTGGCTTGACCAGTGTCTGAGCGATCACGTGACTGTCAATTGTTTGCACACGTCCCTACCTCAGCTCGGGCTAAGGGGATGCACCTTACTCTGCCTGCCGTTCGGCCCGATTGAATCTCTCCCTCACTAACTCTCTGTATTAAGTTACCGGCATTAAACCGCAATTCTCAGCTGGTGCATTTAAGTTATCCAACCGACTTCTTACTCAACAGACTGCTTTACAGTACAGTGGTTCCATTGCATGCCCTCGGGCTCTTTCGGTGAGTGTTAGCTGAGCTGGATGGTCCAGCGATTAAGGTGCTCGCCTGACCAAAGTCTCGCTGAGGTCACGGGCTCGAGCCCTGAGGCATATGTGAAGGGCCTGAAAAGAGATTAAGTTCACTTGGAGTCGTATACAAAAAATTACATTTATATTTATTTATTTATAAAAGGTGGCTGCACTAACTATGAAATGCCAAGTCCCGGATCTCAAAGGCCAATGTTAGCAAGAGCCTCTGCAAGCTAGCTTTTAAGTGTGCTTTAAATTCGCCTTACGAATGCAATCCGATTATAAGGACCCAATTACAGCTGGGCGGTGGCAGTCCCGGCTGCAGCAGCATTGAGGCGGTGAGCCCAGAACATAGAGTTGCCAGGTTAGCTGGATATGAGAGAGCTTGAGCAGTGAGCTCTTTAGCGAATTCCAACCAGTATTTCAAACTGCACGATATTGTTCAGCTGATAGCTATCAACGATGCTTCATCACCATATACATGACAGCATGAAAATGGGAACACCAACTTTCAGCAACGAGACAATGAATCCGTAGGTTTGCAAAAAACTTTCTTTGCTCAGCAAACAGAACATAAAGAGACCAAAATGGAACAGTATCAAATTAGGTGGTTTTTTGACGCTCTCATTTTGAATTCTCGACGACTTAAATGGGCGCTGCCACGGATGTTGCCGGCTGACTGCACAGACTTTCAAAGCAGGCAAGGGGATTTGGCTTGCATTTGACTGTTCCTGTCTGCCTATCGAAGGTTCATCCGACGGCCATGCTTCAATTTTCAGCTGTCACTTAATTAGTGCATGTTAGTAGCAATAATACGATTAGAATAGACACTAAGACCCAGTCCTCAACGTATATCAAGAATAGCTGTTTTGCAGCTCGCGGATCGCTTTCAAGGTCTATAAAGAATGACAGCTTCAGACACCTATGACGACAACCATGGGATGAATAACTGCATCGTGTAAGCGGCCAAAGTGCTCATTACGCAACGACAACTACTCTTCTGCTGCTGACTATGGCTTATCCTTTTCAGCGGTCCTGGACTACCTCAACTGCTCTCCTGACTCTGCTATGCTTCCCACTTTCTCTTTTTTTGAGTAAGACAAAGTCTTTTGGCTACCGAATGCGTACCGAAAGCTGCCTAGGCTGTGAGTTTGCTATATGGAACTCTCCTGCCTAACGCCAACATAGTCTGTATGACTTTGTAGAGCTACAGACGGAGATGCATTACATTACTGCGCTTCACGGCAGAAACTAAAGAGCATCCCTTGGTAGAACTCTGGCGATGTCATCGACACTGTGGACATACAAATCATGTTTGAAAGTTAGTCGCATTTGGCGGTCCAACTGAATATGTTGAAAAAAACGTGCGATTTTTGCTGAGATGCGCTAAACCGGTCATGTTGCCTACCGAAAGCCTTGGAGCAAATGCTATTGCTTCGATGAAACCTCGAAGTCTGCGAGCCAATAATGCGATCCAGACTATTACTGTTGCCACTTCAGATTATTACCTATGTAATAGAACTAATTATAATGTGGCATATGTTACACGTGAACACAGGATGGGCGTCCGATCCGGCTGCAAAGCTTCATTTGCGGCCCGACGTAATGCGAAGAAGACATTGGGGGAGGAGAAAGCAGTCAGTTCTGCTGTAATGCAAAGCTTACCAGTGAGACTGCCGTCGCATGCGTTCTTCGAACTCACCGATATAGCTGGTGGCGTTCACGGTGCGCTGGAAAGGTTCTTGGTACATTGGTTGATAACTGGTAAATTCATTTGAATTGGTGTCGCTCGATCTCAGTGCTGGATAGTACTCGACGCTGGCTAGATTGTACCTTGTCCTGCTGTCGACAATACTCCTGAGCACGTAGACAGATGCAGAGTAGTCATGGAATGCAACGGGCTCCGTAACAGACATAGGAAAACAGTCTTTTGAAGGATAGTCTTTGTAATAGCGCTAGATTTTAAAGCCAAAAATGGAAACATCAATAACTTAAGTACCTTAAGAAACAGTAAATTTCGTGACTGTATCAGCTGAGCGGAACTCATGGGATTACTATCCTGCCACCATCTGTGGCAGGCTAGTAATTTCTAGCCATTCTTAGCTGCTGCTTCCATTTTACTCACTACCTTAACTGCTTTCTTGACTCAGCTATGCTTCCCACTTCCTCTTTGTTCCGTCAGATAAAGTCTGCTGGCCAGCGAATGCGCACCGGAAGCTCCTTAGGCTTTCGGTGCGTTATAGAAAACTCACTTGCGTAACATCCACTTAGTATTGATGGCTTTGTGGAGTTGCAGACAATTATCGTGGCATTAAAGTACATTGCAAGAGGCAGAGCAGCGCGTCAAGCACGAATATTCTGCCAAAATGTTGCCACAGTCGAGCTGTTCTCATATGTGCTCAAAGTGTGTCAGTGAAAGTAGGACATGATATCAGGGATGATCAAACGGTGGTGGCAGTCTTTGTTGCATTGTAGGATGTTCAAGGAGAGAGGTGAGAAAATCAAGTGTCTCCTGACTGTCAGCTTATCTGAACCCAATATTACCAATTGCGTACCAGCACTGTAATACCCTTGCAGCAATATAAATTTGGCTGCTCGCTCAACCACAGTTACTGCAATAGACTGGCTGGGATGATCGCATAGATCCATAATTCCAGCACCAATTCAAGAAGCAAGCTACTCAAATGGGAAAAGAGAGCCAAAAAACATATGTCACCTCCGACCAATCACGCTAGCAATATACTATCCCAACCCTGCACGTAATATCGCAGTGCAGTGAGACTCAGCCAATCACCCGGCAGAGCACAAACACTGCTTCGCCAAAATGTGCCGTTCGGCTACAGTATACTACCAACAGTTAATTTAAGAGATATTCCAAATGGCAGATACAATCCTATACAAAAATATTCAGCTCTTTATGAATTTCTCTCAGCAAAAATTCCTTTTATGCTGGATATTCTTAGACATATCGAAACTCGGACTTATTCAGTGATGAAAAGTATTCTGACTTTACTGATATGATTCCAAGTCACAGCAGTGACTTGGAATCCATTTCACCTGGCAGAGGTGCGTTTAGATGAAAGGGCATCATGTTTGCTTGTTATTTCAGATGTCCTTCGCATTGTTTGTTAATTTTGAGACCTACCCGTAGGCCTCAAGGACGATCTATATTTATTTTAGTCACACAGAAATGTGCACGCACTTTGCGATTCAGGTCGTAGCTTTAATTCCTGTAGTAGGAAGTCCTCCTTGCCTACTGCAAGTTGATTTGCTAGTTTTAATGCTCCTCTGCTGCTTAAAAACGAGGCTGTGAACTAGCTGACCTATGCTTCTTAATTTTGGAAAATCAGCTTTGGAGTCAAATCTCATGGGTCATTTCTCAGGTTTATATTTCTCATTGGACATTTATTAAGCATTTTAGACAGAGAAATAGGCACTGCACCAAAAATGACAGATATAGCGTTTTGAGGGAAGCTTTATGTAACCCTTTAAAATACAGAGTAACTATCATTTCAAGTTATCATCGTGATATTCCCCAGAACATTAAGAAATAACTTGAAGCTGAGTATGCTAGATATTGTGTTAGAGAGCCGTAGAATTCCATAAGGATGCCTTCGGGAGCTGATAAAAATAAAAATATTATCTAGCAAAAAACTTGCAATTGAGAATCACATCATCGGTACCGCATTTTGACGCTTTGGGAATTTCGTCATGTTTTAGAACGCTATGGCGGCCTAATTTTTTACTAATATTATTCAGCTTTGGTCAGTAGTGGTAAAATGCTGACAGCTTTTTCCAGATTTTATTTATGCAACAGACCATACCTACGTCTCACATTCCCTTCCCACACATCCAAAAATATCTTGTTAAGTAATTGTATACCCAAGTAGCATGACATGGCCAGGAAGGAACTCTGCTGTGGGTTCAGAATAAACCACATAAGTAAGTGCCTCTCCTTCAAGGGTAGCTAATGAGTCGGCAAAATGATACAATAGCAGAAAGGGTTGTGCCAGGAGGATATTCATCAACCGGCTACTTCAAATTCAGCGCGAAGAGCAGTTTTTCTAAATATCAACCTACATCTCCAGCAGATCTTGCTTCTACATTGTCCTACTGGTACAATCTATGTGCGCAAAGTTGTTTAACTCCACGATATAATAATAACAATAATATACTTGTACAGCGCCCTCGGAGAATTTAATCACTTTCTAGGCACTTTACATATGCTGTAAAGGAAGTATGATCAAGTAATTAGTGATAACCTGCACAACGTGGACAAGCGTGATGTGGTTAGGGTGACATGAAAAGTATCAACATATAAACTTCCTTAGTGGCTGCATGTACAACATCAGCCCGCATAATGATATTAAGGGCAAAGCACACAAGAACAAACCAAATGTTGTCAAAACATGAGCGTTTTTAGCTTCTTCTCAAATGTCCTCAAGTCAGAGGGTATCATGACTTCAGTCAGGAGTGAGTTCCAGGCTTTGGGAGCATAAAGACTGAACGATACCTGCTTCATTTTAGTGCACACGTCTTTCTGTAGCTTTTAGAACAGGGCCTGGGGAAAAAGTCATCAGAACAAAATTTTGCCCTCGGACATAACTTTATACGGCGAAAAATTGTTTCAAATTTATCTTCTAAACTGTGGTACCTCCATAACTAGTCATTCGCCTAAGCACCTATTGAAGGTCAGTTAAAAAGCACGTAAAATATGATGGTACAATGTAGGTTTTCTGGTTGTGAATAGCACTTTCTAAACTAATTGAGGGATGCAATCTTGCATTATCTTAGATGTAATCAGCTGACATGATTCCTTTCCAGCCCAAGAGACTTGTTAATTTTACAACAGAATTTAATTTCTGTAATAATAATAATGTTTTGAGACATGAACCTGCCAAAATATTATATTCAGCGCTTATCTATCATTGCAGCCTCTATAACACTCGGTGGTGAGAATGCTTGGATAATCGCTAAAGAAATAGTATTAATGCAAATTATTAAACCAGCGAATTCAATTGGGGCTGCTGCTAATAATTACGACCACCACTGACTCTGCGCTTAGTCACTGGTGAATGGCATTAGGGCATCAAGAGCATTTCCTAAAAACCATCAGATTGAGAGATACTGTACGTTATACTTGATACCTGATTGGTTATACTTGTGCTGTGCGCAGTTACTCATCTCTCATGTCTTTGATAGGAACCATAGAAGGGAGACTAGGCGGAAGTTTCTCAAGCTCTCATGGCTTAGTGTTGCTTACTCGAGTAGTGGTCTTATCACAGCCTTTTTGAAATGTGCAGGTTCATAAACTAAGGCTAATGACATATTTAAAATGATAGCTATGCACGGTAGCAGCAGCAGTTCTATGCATCGTAGAAGGACAGTGGGAGTAAGGTCTTCTTCTTTGATTGGGATATAAAATTCGGGAAGAGGTCACAAGTCCTTTAATGTAGGCATTGATGCAATGCATGGAATTGACGGACAGGATTCCAGGGGATGCTGCCACCTTAGGAATGGACTACCTGATCTTCTCTATTTTTTTAAAGCTGGAGAAGCGATCAGCTAGATCACTACAAGGATCATTAGGTAAGGACCTAACCTGGGAGAGGTCAAAGAGATGGTTGATCGTAGATATCGGCATTTTTAGATTGCACATCTGCGATTTAACGATCTTTTACATACAAGGTAGACTTGGCTTTTGCTATTATCAATGGCACGATCTGTAATCTATAATAGCCCTCCTATGTCTGTCTATGGAAAGTCAGACCTTATACGTTGTACGCTTTCGCAAGCTTACACTTAGTACACCTAGCTAATTTAATGTCTGTGGTAAACCACAGACCGCATGAATAGTATGCCTGCCGTGGCATGAAATCTTGTCATTACCCGTACGGAGTAGCAACTAAAGCAGACGTGGCCTTACTGAAACGAAAGGATGTTTTTGCGACGGATTTTACTGCTATTTGACATGCTACAGCAGTTTCAGACAGCCAGTTATGGCCCATGCATAGTGCTAGTACAAAACACGGAATTAGCCCTTTCCTTACAGCACACTCTATCGAAGTGAAACCTTTCTTCGTTGTTCATTTCCATGGCAGTTGCCTCTAAGTGTTGTGAAGATAACAGCTTTGCTGACATCTCCAGCTGTAGGCCGTACATATTCGGCTATTCATGGGTTTCTCAGGTTGCAGTAGCAACTGTTCGTGGGTTTTCCCCAACCTGTCTAGACCCTCATAACTTTCGCAGCCAAAGTACTGTCTGCTTGCCGACAACAGCATGTGTAATGGTTGCAGCTTCTCACCAAAGTTGAATTATTAAGTATACACATTCATTTGCACACAGTGAACCAGATTTGGCTCGAACACGTACATATAATTTAAATCCAAGTATTTTAGACGTTGTAGTAAAATTCCAACAAAAAGCAGTCTCAACGGCAGTCAGTAGTCTGGACCGGCAAAGAAGAGATGCAGAATCATTCGTAGCTTGAGGAGAAGTCCTTTTCTGCTTGAATTATCACTGCAGACGGCCTTCAGTGACTTTATATTTTGGAATCCCTATCTTCTCATTGTGAACTGCCACAATAGGAGACACTTCCCAACTACAGGTAGGCTACTCGGAAGCCAATCTTTTTGGCAGAACCCATTGTGAAGAGGCGATTAAGGGGATCCGTGCTGTTGCTTAATATATTGAATTTTATTCATTTGTATTGCACCCTAAGAGAACCTAATCTATATTCAAGTACTTCACGTATGCAATGGGGTTCGAGCTCACAACTTCAGTCATCAGATACATTCACCTTAACCTTGGTCTTTCAAGCAGACCTCCGGAACACAGCAAAACCTATCGAACAAAAATCAGAAATAAACTATGGCAGCGTGGTACTAGCTGAACTCGCACTTCAAATTTCAATCTGACCCATGTAGTATTACCAGAGTTGTGGAATTTACAACGCACAAACCTACACTGTAAACTATGCTGTATAAAAGTAAAAAGCCTGCATCTCTACAAGCTTCTCACGTGCATCTCGATGTACCAAGATTCAACGACATTGGACACAAATCGCATACGATGCAGAGACTGGTAAGTTGGTTATTTATGGCTATGTTGCTTCCTGTTTACGTACACATTGGACATAGTTTGCATAATTCGCTTTGTCTATTTTGGGAAAGTCTTTAAAACTTCTGATCCCATTTCTAACTCGTGTGTCTTTTGAAAGGCATCCTAAGCAAATAATTAATTATTGTACCAATTTGTATTAGTACTTTCTTGACATTCTGCCACAAGGGCAACAGACTTCCATAAGCCACCTTTGTTTTGGCAGCACCTGCTATATACACAAAACTAGTTATTGCACACTTTTTCAGCACTTCATTGCATTCATATGCATATTTTACTGTATCTTGCTCCATTTAGAAAATAAATTCAAAATCGAGAGCCAGCTTCAGTACGACTGTATACACGTTCCAGGGAAAACCTGAATTTGGCTCACAAGCAATGGAGTTCAACGGTAAAAAAGGCAAAAATAAAACTGGTCAAGGCGGTGCAGTCAATCAAAGCATGCAAGATAACACTTCATCAATTTACAGTCAATGTCAATTCAGCCTCTCATCTCTAATTTACCTCACAATAGACGCGTGGTAGTCGTCGATGGAGGCTATGGGCACCGTCACGACTCCTTGTCCAAAGCCCCACCAGTTGAATGCCACGTTCATGACAGCATTCACCGATATCGAATGAGTGGCCACTTGCTTCACTGACAGTGGGTTAATGATTATATTTCGGTTCACAACGACATTACTGGACGACACGACTAGAACTGCTTCAGCACGTGATCTCGGGTTCAAACCTACAACAAAGAAGTAAGCAGCACTTCAATTGGATGAGCATTGGGATATTGAATAACAGGTATGATGGATCACCGAGTGGATACTCTTTGAGACTCTTTCCAACTACCACCTACCTGGATAGACTGCAGTGATTATGTTGTCGGTGAGCTGATTGTAGCGGAAGGTCAGGTTCTGTACGGTGCTGAGCTCTGTGAGTCTCATATAGACAACGTACTTGCCGCTGTTGTTACCGAATGTGTTGCCTTCAATGAAGTAACTCACCTGCTTGCCGATTAAATATCGACTGAGTTCCACATCGTCAGTGTTATCAATACGAATAACTCCACCCGTGTGGCCAATGAACGTGCAGTTCTTAATGTGGCCGACAACGTTGAGCATTGGCGTCAAGCGCACTGCAAGTCCTACAGAGCAATCTTAAGTCTGTTATGCAGGTCTGCTCCAGCTTTGAAGACCACAGAATGACCGCGAGTATGCATTAAACAGCTTAACATGCTATACCTCAGCAGAGCGCGAAGGCAAAAAGCCTGCCTCACCGCAAAGAATTTCAGATATGAAAGGCGCGCATGGACGAGCTACTGTGGTCAGGCTAAATACCGGACCCAGATCTAAATATCAGAATCGCAGACCTTGGTTTCCATCGAACGTTACGGCTTCAAGACTGAAATTCCCTGGCGTAGAGCTGCTTGCATGGCAAGATATGTATTCGATGCCATCTCCACTATTGCCAGTAAATCGTGACGTTTCATTAACAACTAGCAGCGAGCCACTGCAGTGGTTTTCAGCCTTTAACCCGGTTCCACGATTGCGTGATATAGACGTATTAAGGATCTAAAAATAATAGCAATGAAAGCAACCCTTCAGTTCTAAAAGAAAAAGAACCAGGAAGGGTGATTTAATGAACGAAAAAACAGACCAATTGGGAGCATAGAGCAGGTGCGTCGTGCAGAAAGTACGTGGATCGAGGCAATAATGAATAAGCTGAAGAAGCGACCAGTCGAGCTGGTTTGGTCCAGCGGTTAAGGTGCTCGCCCCGACCAAGGTCTGACTGAGGTCGTGGGCTCGATCCCCGAGGCATATTTGAAGTGCCTGAATAGAGACTAATTTCTCTTGGAGCGCTTTAAGAATGAATATATATCGTGCAGAAAGTGTGCGGATCCAGGAAATAAGGCAACAAGTTAAAGAAGCGACCAGTAGCAAGTAGCCAGTATTTTTAGACGTGTCTTACATCTGCATTCAACCTTGCCCCATTTTAAATAGCTGTGATACCGACATTTCTGCTGCAGAAGTGTAAGCATGCATTTTTGCATTTTTGTCCTCCATTAAAAATTATAAAAACCTTTCATACGCTATGCAACAAAAGCACATTAACTGGGTCTCATACAAAACACTAGAACCTCTGAAAATCTAGCTTGCTTGCTTGAAGGTTTTGCTAGGAGCAATCAAATTATTGCGGCTAAACAAGTCTTTCCAACAGTAGAAGTGTGTTTCTCAACGAAAAGCTATGGAACCTCTGATGCTGGATCGGCTATTCGAGCGGCCCTAAGATAATTGGTCTTACTATCAAAAATAATATATAATTAACTACTTATATTCCTCTAGGAAGACATATTTTTCTAGGAAAGAAATATATTTTATGTATACAGAAAATTAAGCAGGTCGAATGATTTGTGACGAAATGCGAAATTTGAGCACGTGAAAGCGTAACGAATGACATGGACATAAGTCTGCGGTTAGCGAGAACGTTTTTTACAGACCCGAGCTAATACTGGTCCTAACACCCTCCGGATGCAGCTTCTTAGCCTTCGTTAACCTTGTCCTTGGACTTTCCTGCGATAGGGGCCATTGTTGGGCAAACGATGCCCCGTGTGCCAGGAATCAGTTTCCTGTGCCAGTCAAAAGCAGCTTAACACAAAGAGGAATCATACAGAATAGTTCCTCGACAAGAATATAAGGACTGCCCTTTTTTCAAAAGGCACTCAGACAGACGCCCAGCGCACTACGGCGCATTTTCTAAATAAATGTACTAGCTCAACGAGATCAGAGAGCCCTGGGTAGCAGATTTTAATTTTGTCCTGGGATAGAAATTGTGGGTTTTCCTCATCCTCTACGCAAGCAGTTAATAGTAAATTGGTATTTATCCACAAAAATTTCTTTCCATCAGCATGAGAGTGAATTTTTTTTAATTGCCTCGTTAAGCTATTAGGCTCGTCGGTGCAAACATTGGGTTGGCTCATATAGCAGCCGACGTGCCTCTAGCCAGGGTGCGCCCACCTTTACCTTCGGTGGGGGCGATAAGGAAAAGAAATTAATTCCTAGCACTTGCAATGCAGTTTTCCCAAATACCAAGAATCGGACGATCCTGTGTTTATTTGGTATGTGCATCGGATGAGTTATGCTCAAAAAGAGTGACTGTGCTCATAAAGCTGTCAAAGCATTGTAACGAAGGTCGTCTGCCTGGTATGCCTTTGATCTTAGAAGTGCTTCGCGGTGTAAAAGACAAGCATATTGATGCCTCTATTGGATCATCCGGTCGGCCGGTTGGCCAGTTGGACACTGTTACCTCTGGTGACATTCTTATTGATCGTGAATAATTGAGGGTATGGATAACATGACACTATAGAGAAGTTTACATGTAAGTGTAAAAACAAAGGTGCCTTAAACGAACATTCTTTGTAATGTTATTTCCGAGTAAGGGAATACTGGACAGCCATATCTGATTGGAATGACATCAAGTGACTTTTGGCACCTAACGGTAGCCACGGTTTGACCCAGAGGTAGGGTGCTCGCATTTAACGACCAAGGTCGTGCAGGGGCTGGCTCAATCCATATGGCTTATGAAAAGCATAGGGGTAGAGATTTGCTTTTATGCTCTATACAAAAGAAATATATTGCAGATGCATTTCTCTACGCTAGCGGACAATGTATAGAGACAAGAGCAAACATTACTAAGAAAAGTATCCGTTATTATGCAGATGACCTAAAACCCACACTTCAGCTTGCCTGTCGATGTTTAAGACAAGCTCTGGGAATCTCTTTCGTATGCGATCATTTCAAGTGAACTTCTGCTGGTACGGTGAGCAACTTCTAAAAGCTAGACTAAATTTATTGAACACTATTAGGTAACTTTTTTAATTAACTTTTTTATCGCTGAGAATTTGACCAGAACTGAATGTGCACCTTAATAACTGCTACTTCTGTACGATTGACCCTTCCAAACGTGGAGCGCGCCTCCCGGCAGCTAACCACACATTCTTTCATCCTTCTTGCCATCAACACATTGCACCGAGTTCTTAATTTCCTACCTATATGACAGGAAGAAACCATCTTTACACGAGAGAGTAGCAATTCAGACAGCAAGGAGGATATTGCAGATCCGTAATCCAATTTCACAGTTGTGGCCGATGGGAGAAAGCGATGAGTACCCAGCTAGAAATATCTCCACGATCCGGTCCAAGGCTTTTGTCAAAGAAATTCCGATGTAGACTTACTGACGTTAGAGTTGAAGGAGTGGAACTTACTAGATGAACGTGAAAAGTCAATGATCAGTCATCAGTGTGATTAGTTTTTCCCGCCTTTTCAGTCGGCAAGATGGGCTATGCTTCTGCAACAGAGTGGTGGGTTTATTCGATCTATAGCAATCCCTAGTAGCCCAAGTGCTTAGCTTCTATTTATAGAAAACTCATCGAGAAACCTGCAAGCCTTGCTCGTACTTAACAGGGACAAGTACGCGCCGCTCCACAGGGCTCGCTTTTTGTATTTCAAAGAAGACTATTCGATTGTCAAGATATCTATGAGCGACATAGCGTATGGTCACTACGGCTGGAAGATCGTTGGAGAATTACTAATACCTGATAAGCCTCCGCGGTTGTTTTTACTACGACTACTTGTAGTGTTTTCCTATGGGATACTTGGGACACTAAGGTAAACAATCGCTACAGTGATCGGCTACAGCGGATCAATCTATCCAGTGGCAGCTGCTGTTAGGCTCTCGGAAGGTGCTGCTGCCACCGCTGTAAATTGTGCTGGGCCTCATTAGGAAATTTTTTACGACTCTAGTAAATGAGTCAGCAGCTTTTAGGTAACTCCTAAATGTCTTTCCACTGCGGCTGGAGACAAAAGTTAAAGCTGGCATCTTCGTCAGGCGACGGTTAAAGAAGGTCAAAATTGTAAAAATGCCACCAAAAAGCTTAACACGATGGAGAAGTGACTTTGTGCAATTTCATGGCAACAGTTCTTGGCTTTGTGGTAAATCACAAGGCCAAAAACTATGATCGGCTTGTTCAGATTCACATAAAGTGCAATGCCGAAATGGGGTGCAATATGTCCCTTAAGGATTATATTGTGTAGTTTATCTTTATAAATCTTGATTAGAACATATGCATTTACGTGAGAGATGAGTAAGAGTAACACAAGACGCTTAGGCACTTAGAGCTGGTGGTGCAAAACTCTGCTGCTAGACTTGTATGTCGTGAGCGTTGTAGTTGCCACATCACACCACTTCTCGCCGACCTACACTGGCTACCAGTCAAGCAACGCATCGACTTCAAGGTTTTGTCACTCCCTTTTAGGTCTTTAGCTCCTACCTACCTATCCGATCTACTGTAACGCCAGAGTAAGCATCGTACCAACCGCTTTTCGGAATCTAACTGTTTACCAATACCTCGTACAAGCCTTCAATAATTGGAGACCACGTTTTTAGTTCGTATGCTCCCAAAGCCTTGAACAGACTTCCGACTTGCGTCACATCTCCAGACTTGACCACGTTTAAAAAGAAACTAAATACGCACTTATTTATGATAGCATTTAGTGGGCCCTCTGGATTCGTTCTTTATGTGCTTACGCATGCTGCACTGTGCATGCTGCCACTAACTACACTTGCACGCTGACCCTGTGCACGGCACCCCTAAGCATGTTATTCTTTTTGTTTATCGAGCATGCTACCACTAACCATTCGATCATGTTTCCCATGCAGCCAATGTAAATTGCCTAGAAAGAGATAGAGTTCTGTAAGGGCACTTTACCAAAGGTGGAATATTATTAACACTTTTACCAGAATATTCTCGACTTGGCCGCTGTTTACTTTAACGTCTTAACCAGGGACATTACACCGAAAACATGTTGGGAACCTGTTTAGGGTTTCTCCGTGCACGTGAGATGCAGCTTAGTTGCAAATAGAAAGATGTGCTTTTTTCTAAGCAAATTTGAGTGGTCCATTTTTATCCTTTGCGTTCTTTTTCGCTAAGCGAATGTGAACCAAATAGGTGAATTTTCAGTTGCCCTTTGCAAATGTATTAAATTCAAGCTACTCACGATCTTGATCACAAAAGCTCTGTAATTAGGGAATGCCGGTGATTTTCTAAACTTCTGAGCCAATAGAAATTACGAAATAACACTACCTACCATGGAACGAAAGTTGTGCTAAAAAACGTACTCAGGGGGGGATGATTTTCTAGCTTAGCTGTGAATGAGGCCAACTTAGGGAATGCTGCGATGTTAATTCGTACCAAGCTCCGAGTTTAGGATTGCAATTTCTCGCTCCGCAGGAGCTGAGTAGTTTCATGTTTTGAAACCCTCAAAGACCGCCGGCTCCTGAATGATCTTATCAGATAAGCAATTAAAGGTGTTCGCAAACATCTAACTTGATCAAATGCTACTCAGGCAGTAATCAAATTAGTAAACCTAAGAAGAGGTAAATCAGAGGCTATACACATTTTGACCTATCGAGTTACTTTTTAACTTCGCCCATGTGTTTGACATATCGTAAGCATTGGTTGGACGCAGCCAATAGAGAACAAATTTGTGGAGCAGTGCAAGATTAGCATGCCTGACGTATGAATATTTGCTGCGAAACTCGTTTACATTTGTATAGCGCTCTCAGAGAAGGTGAGTTTTTCTAGGCACTTAACATATGCTTCAAACAAAGCATGATCGAATGGGTAGAGTTAGCGTGATTTATGACAAAAAGCATACCATGGTTACAGGTAATATACAAAGGTTCAACTTGCGAATATGGAAAGTGACAGCATGCACGGTGTTAGCACGCATAAGCGCACTAAGTATGAATCCGATGGAGACTCTAAATGTTGTGATAAATAGGCGCGTCTTTAGCTTCTTTTTAAAAGTGGTCTCGTCAGAGGATATCGTGACGCCCGTCGCAAGTAACTTCCAGGATTTAAGAGTATTCAAACTACAGGCACGATCTCAAAGGGAATTAAGGTATGCAAGTACGAGTTGTATAGAATCAGAATATAGATTCAGAAACTCGGATGGTACGATGCTTAGCCTTGTGAGGATAGATCGAATAGATAGGGTGGAGTCACAGAATGAAGGAACCTAAAAGTGAGTGATAAAACCTTAAAGACGCAGCTCTGCTTGACTGGGACCTGGTGCGTGTCGGCGAGAAATGGTGCGATATAGTAACTGCAAAGCTTGCTACAGACAAGCCTAGATGCAGAAAATTTCCACCAACATTAATCACCTAATTGCACAAGCTGGTAGATCAGCAAGCAGTGAATTATAAAAGTCAGATGGGATGTCATGAATGCATAGGCTAATTTAGATGTAGTATCCATGTCTAAGTAAGCCCAATTTTAGCAATGTTACGTAGCTGAAACTAGGCAGACTTGACTTGACTTGAGCTGATGTGGTAATTCAATGAAAGGTTTCTTTGGAACAGGACACCTAGATTTCCTGCAGATTCCACAGGAGATATGCTGAGAGGTCCGATATTGAGCCTTAGGTTTTCCATTTCTGAATCACACTTTGTTTTCCCATAACTATTAAGTTCGTTTTCATCGTTAAATTTAGGACATTTTGCTGTCATCTATTTGCGGACGCCTTCAATACATGCAACAAGGGAGTTTAGAAAATTCTCTAGGACTGGGAAAGAACCAAAGCAAAGATACAACTGTCATCTGCATAGAAGTGAAATCCTAGGTTGTGCCTGGCAATCAAATTGATAATAGGGAGAGTTTAAACCATGAAAAGAACCAGACCTAGCTATCAAATAAGTCTAATATTTCATAGCAGTCGATCAATTAGTCGATTTATAGCAACTAATTTTTAGTCAAAAGGAGCTGCTTTGACCCCGATCAACATAATAGGCGGCATGCGATGGTAACATGCTAATGAGCTCAACTAACCTTGACTCTAGCCTTTGTAAGAACCGTACCTGGAAATTGTATCTATTCCGAGAACGTTGAGCAGTGAACGTAGGTGGTAAAATTTTCTGTGACTAACCGTCTTCGTTCAATGATGAGACGTAAAACTGTACTCAAATAAACTGTTTTTAGCAAGCATTTACTTTAAATGTACAAACCGTTGAGCTGCAAATTCATGGGTATACTGGCGATGTATATATTTGAAACCACGCAGAGAAGCTCGTCCCCCGGCTCTCTACTGGTGGACTGTACGATGCAGTGCGGTTAAAACACAAGCGGCCACAACTGGGCGCCGAAAACAACGGTTTATTGTGGGCCTGTTAGTAGTGGTTACGCGCCGGGGCGTACCGGACGGACGGAGTTAACTGCACTAATTTCCGAAGCCCGTGTATAATAAACTGTCCTATAAGTGCGTCGCTAGCGACGGTCCCAACCCCGTAGGCGGACCGCTACAGCACCTCAAGATACGAGCAGCTAACTGAGTAGCCAGCAGAACACAACTTCGCAGTTTAAGTTGCACTTAGCTGTTCGTCGCCGTAGTTTCTTCTCTCGTGCTCTCGAAGCGTAGTCTCGCATCGACTAGGGAAGCTGCAGCCCTGAGCTCTCTCATTCGTCCCGTTATATTCTCTCCCTCTTCTAAACTCCTGACCTCGAGCGTAGCTGCTATTTCTACTTCAGTATATTAGTCGGTGCACATCCTGACTGCATCGTCTGCACCAGGCTTCATTCTAACTTTAGCAGGTCTATACCCGGTGTCCTAGTAATGCCAACTATGGCAAGCACATCAGCCGGTCCATCTCCTAAACGCATCGCCTGCACAGAGCTCCATTCTAGCCTGAGCTAGGTGGATCAGGAGCCGGGTCTGTACTAGGCACCCTAGTCGAACCCACTAAGGCAAGGGCTTCCATCGCGGCTAAGCTGAGAGCTGCCCAAGTGCATCAAGTGCATATCTGTGCTGATACATATTTTATAGCCCACTTAACAAGATCATTCTGCTAAAGGACTGCCGCAATTAAGATTATATATCAAATGGTGTTTTTTCATACAAGAAAGGCCATAGTTTCACTTCGCGGACGATGATTGACACCCTATAAAAGAGGACCAAATCCTCCCGTAGCTACAACTGTAGCTAGATATGCTACATTTCAGCCTAATTTGGGACAAAAGCTTTATGATTTTAACATTCAGAAGGATGGATCCATCTCGGCAGTCGGATCTGCCTGGCCCACTTACAGGAAGTGCTTTCTCAGCAACTGCATTCTTCGCTTGTTCTTATCTACTAGTTTGCATATTTATCGCATTAACGCATATTAAGGCGTAAACAGTTCTCGATCATAGTTACGCATAAGGAATATCATTAGCCACGTTCATTCATTCTGTCTCCATTAGTTTGGCAAGGCGCATGGTGCAATTCTGCTTAAAAACCTAAGACGCTCCAGTCAAAGAGCACTTACCAACATACACGCTGTTGTCCTATCTTGACTAAATATAAATAATTCATGCACTTGACATTTGACAACTTGACTACTAAGACTCACTTTTGTCTGCCTTCTGAGCTTTGCGATATAGGTGAGTTGCGTAAATACGCGAAAGACTAATTTTCGTGATTGGCCGATTGAACGAATTACCAAGCCAGCTCCCGATAAGAATGAAATTACTGCATGGCATAAGTAAGGAAAATTTCAGTCTTCCTTTTACCTCTGTTATTTGATGCCTTTCTAATCTTGCCTTGAAAATTTTTACAGGCTTCAGCCAAAGGCCAGTGCCATGGTTTTCCTCGATGACGAGATTCCGCAAAACTCTTCTACCGCCGGAATATGTTATGTTCAGTCCAGAGTCTCGGTTATTTATAAAGACGGAATTCTCAATAGCCAAATCAGCTGCTCCTCCATTAATCTGTAGCCCTAAAAAAAGTACCGTCTTAAGTTACTGAAGGCTCAGCTGCTTGAAAAGATTTGACAGAGGAAGCAACTGGCTCAATGCTTACGTAGAAAAATTCCAACGAACAAAATTGGCGGAAACGCAAAAAAGGTCACAATTTTTCTTCACGCAAAGAAAAGTCAAGGATACGGGTCCATTTTAGAACCGTATGCGGGCTAAAAATGTATGCTTGATCGCGCAGGTATCCGCAAGAGGACCAATGCGGAAACATGTAACCCCCCTCCCCTCATTAGACCGAGTGAGATATGGCGTCAGTGGTCAAGAAAATGATTCGGTACCATTAGGCAAAGGCGCTCCAGCACACCGCATACCATAGGTGCAAGCCTGACTACAATTTCGCACGCAAGCAGTAAAATATGCTAAGCCCCTATTGAGGATGCCCGTGAGCACAACAGCTATAAGCCATTATCCTTAGTTTACACTGCATATGCGTACTTGAAGGAAATATGCGTAGCAGATATAAGCCATTTATTTCTTCTGATACAGCGTGCCGACAAAATAGAGGCTCGTGATGACACTGAGTCTTCACAGTTCGGAATATTACTGACATTATACTGCCCTTAACGTGCAATTACACTGGGGGCATAATGACCTAGCTAAAAGACACTAACGGCAAGGTGTTCGAATGGCTCTACGGCCTTACAAATCCGACTATTAGCAAGCAGAATGTGGTCCCCAATACCGGAAAGCAGAAAATATGACATCGACTGAGGCTAATAAAATGATGGGCTAGGAGAACGAACCAATAACCAAACGGGGAAAAGATCACGACCAATAAGCTTGAGTTTGTCGGCATCTATGAAATTCCTTAACAGCAATTTAATGGTACTTTAATTTAGAGAATGGAAGAGAAGGCTCAATTTTAAGTGTGACATGAGCAAAACTTATGGCTTGCTATTAACATGGCCGTTACTAAAATTAGGCTGCCCTGAGCTATGCTCATGAAACTCCCTCCAAGTAGCTTGCGGATTGTGCTATTGCCCTAAAAATTAGTATCAAGTGTGAGTTCAAACGGGCTAAAAAGCAGCAGACCACAGACTGTCTGGCAACACGCTTTGACAGTTTGACTTGCAACACATTTAGAGTAAGACACGGAAACAACAGCACACACAAGACTGAAAGTATACCATAACTTCCGATGGAAAAAACACATAGGTTAGTAATTCCCTCATCGCCACCTAGGCTTAGTTCTGATTTCATTGGATTAGATCCTTGCCGAGTACCGTGATATTGACAGCGCTTCAGCAAACCCACCTGCACCATATTGATTCCCTGCAAATCTGCTGTTGTTCACACTCACGAAGCTTCGCACGTTCTCAATCATAAGTCCGTGCAAATTGTTGCTTGATATTATCGTATTATTGACTGACACTTCAGCATTGGGACGATCTGTAGAAAGTTAGAATAAATAAAGTGCACCACAAATAAAAATGATGATAACAATAAAACAATTGGTAAAGCGCCCTAAGAAAACTCAATCTCTCTCTCTAGGCGCTTTACATTTTCTGCAAAGGAAACAATATCGAATAATAGTGGTAGCGTGCTCAATAAAAAAAAAAGAATTACACGGTTAGGGTGACATGCACAGGGTCAGTATACAAGTGTGGTTAGTGGCAGCATGCAACAGTGTCAGCACGCATAAGCTCATCAAAATCGAATCACGTGGACCCACAAAATGCAGTCATAAACAAGTGCGATTTTAGTTTTTCTAAATGCGGTCAAGTCAGGGGATGTCCTGACGGAAGTCGGGAGTAATTTCCAGGTTTTGGGAGCATACAAAGTAAAGGCACGGTCTCCAACGGATTTGAGGTTTTTACGGGTTATAGCTAAACGATTATATTCCGAAAAGCGGGTGGTGCGATGCTTAGCCTGGTGGGGTAGTAAATCCCATAGGTGGGCTGGAGCGAAGGGACCTGCAAGTGAGCAACACTAACCTTTAAGTTTATGCGTTGCTTGACTGAGAGCCAGCGCATGTCTGTGATAAGTGGTGTGATATGGCAACTGCGACGCTCACGCAGACAAGCCTAGCTGCCGAGCTTTGCACCAGCTGTAAGCGCCTAATTGCACAGGCGAGTAGATCAGCAAGCAGTGAGTTACAGAAGTCAAGAAGAGATGTTCCAAATGCATAGACTAACTTAGATGTGGTATCCCTGTCTAAACAAGGGCGAATTTTAGCAATGTTGTATAGCTGAAAGTAGGCAGACTTGATTGTGGAGCTGATGTAGTCGTCGAACGAAAGGTCACTTTGGAACATGACACCTAGATTTCGTGCAGACCAACAGGAGTTACGGTGGTAGAGCCAATTTTGATTATTAGCTTTCTAATTTCTGAATCACACTTGGCTTGCCCATAACTAATAAGTTGGTTTCATCCTCCTTCAATTTAAGGAAATTTGCTGCCACCCGTGTGCAGAGGTCATCAATAGATGTGGCAAGGGAGTTGAGAGAATTTGACGTGCTGGAGGGCTGGCAGGAATCAAAGCAAAGATAAAACTGAGTGTCGTCCGCATAGAAGTGAAAGCCTAGACTGTGCTTGGCAATCACATTAGCAAGATCCAAAAGATAAGCTACGTATCTTGTGATGCGCTAACAATTGACGCGTACCTGAGCTCTTTGTGATAAGAATGACAAAGAAAACGCACTGAGCGACATCTTTGCAATCCTCCGGCTGATAAATACGGTCTTTGTTAAAGACTAGTGTCATCTTCGACTGCGACGTGATCATCGCCTGGGGCAGAGGACGGTCCACTGTAGTGTTCCTTAGGTCCCACCTTGCAAGCAGCGGTGCGACTGCTTTGCCGCAGTCCTCCAGGCGGCCGTGACAGTCACCATTGTAGAGGCTCAGATAAGCACTGCGCACGATAGGGTCTCGGTACGCCTCGAGCAGCGCCACCGACAAGAAGCCTCGGGCCGAGTTGAACAAGCTCTAAAAGAAAAAGAAAAAATCCCAGCAAACAGCGCTGTTTAAGACCAACGGTGGCGAGTGCTGACCAGCGTGCCGTCGGCTTTAGCTAGCTACCAGAGCACACATTTTTTTCATTAAATTTAGCGAATGAATTGACCATCACGACCTCCTCACTTGCAGCACAGCACTTGCCAATCGCGCCTGCGTGTGACCACGCCCTTGCGCATTAGCAGCCTCTTACAGTTACACCTGGTCATCCTATATCATTATTATGTAACCGTAGGTGAGAGGACATGGGCACATGTGGCACGCTTAGTTTGAACTCTTTTAGCATCAGAGCACCGACGCTGGTAGTGAAGAAACGAAAATGCAGCCAGCGTAAGTTCAGGACAAGAAACCTCTCAATATAGAGAAATGCACAGAGTCAGGTACAGCACTACGAAGTATACGTATAAAGAGTTCAACTATTGTATAGAGCCAAAGCAGCCAGGAATATCAACGCAATTAAATGCTGAGCTGAAGAAGGGTCACATCGTCGTGTCGTATAGATGCAACCATTTTTTGCCAGTCAAACTCATCTTTAGTTTACTTTCCGATGTTTAGCTTATTTTTTTCTTTCAGTGCATTCCTGCATGGCACAGTAAATGTTTGCAATTTAAGTTTACAAACGTACCTTCCCTTGATAACCCCCTCCAGTAAAGCAAGAAACTAAGATTAATGAGTCAAGCGAGTATGTTACCTTACGAACAAAAGTTGCATACTTTGCTGGCAAAACTTAACAATGATTACTATTAAACTTTGTATATGGAAGAACCATACCATCGTCCAGCTTGCTGCAAGAGAAACAATAACAAACTTTTAATGAAAATCAAGACATCACACTTAGATAAGCATATATAAGCTAACAAGAAGGTAATCAGGTGCTCCTAGTTTAACCTGTCGTCTGAATCTTGTACAGAATCATGCATAGGCACATGCAAAGTAAACAGAATTAGAAATATAAGCGGTTCTCAGGGAGTAATATATAATATCCTATAATAATTGCTTGTTTTTTGCCACTATCTTTCTTATTATTTAAGGGTGATCGGCGAAAAAATACTGATGCGATTGGTCCAACTGTCAAATAATTGGTTTGGGAATCTTTCAAAAGACAAGCGTTTTAGAAATACGATCTGAAGTGTCGATGACTTACAAATTAGGGCTAAACATTAAAAAACAATAGAAAACTATGCTTAACCCTGAATGAAATCGAAAGTAGCACACCCATTATTGAAAATTTCAAAATATTTGCACCAGAAATGGCTTGCGTCCCAACTTACTAAACCTCGGTACATTAAGGTATATGTTTGCTGCTTGCTGAGGTGCATAGTTGTTACTTTAAACAGCTTTTTTACAGTGCAGCTTTGTGCCATGTAAAACCAATAACTCAGCCAATACTTGACAGATCAACGCGTAATTTCAAATCTGAGTTAAATTCGGCATATACTCCATCAGCTCTTTTCATTATTTGGGTTGGATAGGTTTTGTTGCGGATTTCGTACTTTTAGAATACAAATTTTGATGACGTTAGGTGAAATGACTATAGGATTTTATAATCGCCGTTGAGTAGGGTTTCTGGTAACTTTTTAACAGCTATGGTAAAACAATTTTTTTTCCCAAAATCAAGTAAGAGTAAGCAGCTGTTTTTTTAACCACTTTACTGTTTCTAACAAAATATTTTAAATAAAAATACTCTACAAGTGAAGCTTCAATGTTCGTTATGGATATGAAATATGTAACCATAAAATATTTATAATTCTTAGTGATTTCTTAAGGTTTTTTAAATCTGCCAAAAGCTAAAATCCAAGTGCAATTTTGCAAAAATTAAGTAAGATATTAATTAAATTGATCTTGTGACATCTACAAATATTGGTGTTCTTTTCAGCGATGTCTTCAGTTTGGGAACTAACAGGCAAGGACTTTACAGGTTGCCACGGATACATTTGCAATACTTGTGTAGAGGGAAACGACACGTTGACGTAAATTACAATGAGAGCTAATCATTACTTTAGGCTTGCTCATGGAGTAGTATTGACTCAGAGAGGAAAGTTGGTCAACAAGGTCAAATAGAAGGTCAAGCACTGAATGCAAATGTTCTACTGCCTGCATCAAGATACTTTCGGTTTCTTGATTGACTTATAAATGTAGATGCCGAAACAGAAAGCCAATCTTGCGAGCACAAAATCCGCATAGGAGGCGAAACCATGGGTGACGATAAAAGTCGAAAAGATACTGTGGCAGAAGGATGCTCTTTTGTTTTGTACACGCTTGAACATGAGTAGGGCAGCAGAAAGGCTCTGAGAGCATTTTTTTGAACAGATCAGATCAGATGGACTATCGAAATACATATTGAAATCACTCATCATTAAAAGAGAGCGACTCCTTGTGCTAAGAACTGGGAGGTCAGGAAAAAGAGAAATAAATATGGCATTTAAACCTGGTGGGTGAAAAAAACTTCCACATTTGGCAACTGGTCGCTAGCAGGACAGAAAATAAGAGATACTAAAGATTATCCAGTAGGATTTGAGCTTACAATGAACCTGAAAACAGTGTATGGGTAATAATACCTGCTCCTTGACCTAATTTCAAAGATGCGTCATTTAGGCTTTGCTGAATCACCTCAAAGTTACTGAGGTAAGATGCTTAGCTGGTAGTGGTTAAAGAGGTGGTTGACTGTTGACATAAGCATTTTGGATTGTGGATTTGAGAAAACTGACTCTGGAAAAAATGGAATTGTTTGACCAGGGTACTACTCGTAAACCAGGTGATGAACAGTTGTGCCTTAACTTGAGAATTCTTGTTCAAGCGTGATTGGCTTAGAATCTGCAATAAGCCATAGATCCTCTGACAGAGAGGGTGAATTGTGCTTAGCCAGAGTTGCAAACTCTTCTACGGCGTTGGCTAGCGAAGTGCTGAAGCCTTTTACAAGTTAGTGAAGGTCGGAACGGTATTGACCAGAAGGGATCTTGAGAATATTCGTGTACGCACAGCAGCCATATCAAGCGTCTTGGGGTTTCGGGATTAGCAGATGATTTTGTATACCAAAAATAAAGAAACTACAGGCTGAATGTGATCCGCGTGTTGGCAGATTGCAGGATTAGTAGTTTTAAGAGCTGGTAGCGTACTCTAGTGTGATTATATTTGATCAAGTGGATCACATTTCTGGAGAATCGATTAGAGAATAGCCTATGCTAAGTTAGTTTTGTCATTATTTACTCTAAGATAATTTGCTGCCATCCATGTGCGGATGTCACATGCAGCAAGGGTGAGAGAATTCGAGGTGCTCGAAGGCTGGGAGGCATCATAATTCTTTTGGTGAAAAAGGATGAAATTTTGTAGGCCGCGTCTTTTAAATACAGGGAGTGGAACCTCTCTGAATTTGCATGCAAATTGCTCACCGTCTTATAAATCTGTTACGGGTCTGACTGACAGGACTTGAGTTTACAAGTGAAAAAAGAGGCCTTGACTTTACAAAGCTCCCGGATGTAAACTCGGAGAAATTCCTTGAATTTTTTCTAGATCGTCGTCAGACCCAGACTTCCTAAAACGGTGTTTAAACCTGCGCTTAACAATGCTCATTTTTTGAAGTTTTCTCTTAAATTGACAGGAATCGCCCCAACTCTGTGCGCGGACTGAATGAACGATAAAATGCTCGTTTAGGCACTCTCAAGTTTTAATTATATCATTAGTAGCCAAAAAATCGAGAGACACCACTCTTCATTGTATAAAAATGGCGCACTTTATTGTTATCGATGCCGTTGCTAAAATAGTCAGTGGCAAAGCTTGAAAGCTCGTACTGTCGAAGTCCAATTCCATGAGCCTACCTATAGTCCAAGTAAGTAGACCACGACGGACTCCGCATACATCAATGCTTACGCGGCAAATTAGGTCAGAGCTGCTGCTGACGGTTTAGCCACAATGCGCTAATTGATAGGGGTAACAGAGAAAGAAACCACGGGTAGCTTCGCAGCGTCTCATTTACATAGTATTAGTAATATACAGGCCCTGGATGCTTTCACTCCACTTGAAGGAGGCAATCAATTTTCTGCTGCAGAACTCGAACCCACGACCTGGCTGCCGAGTGAAAACATGAAAAAGTTAAAAACCCAGCAGATCTACCTTTTTTTAGAATTTTAGGACGGTTTATTAAAGTTGGAGATAGCGTTAGAGCAATTGAAACTCAATATCTGGTTAATTTAGCCAACGAGAGAGAGCTTGCAGGAGGAGGAACACAAAGACAGCGCCCCTTGGGGCCTTCGAGCAGAATGGAGCCAAAGTAGCCGTCGCTGTTAAGATGAATTTTGTTTCTAGAAGGCTTGCATGATAGTAATTATAATTTAACTCGTTGGTGTAGCGCCCTAAGAGAAATCTTTATCGGGGTGGCTGCAGGAACTAGCAACAATTAGCAAGGATCCATATCAGAATTTCATTGATGCAAGAGACAAGATTTTCCATATGCTCTAGATGTGACTTTTGTATCTAAATCAGTCAGAGATTTAAGAAGATCTCGAAATTACGAGAATTAGGAGAACCAGTTTTTTATTTGGCAGTCGAATTGAATGCTATTTGTATACATTATATTTCATCTGTAATTCGCCCTAAGAGAACTTAATCTCTATTCAGCCGCTTTACATATGCCATGGGACACGAGCCCACGACCTCGGCCAGACCTTGGTCTGGATCGCGATATTATAAGTTGGATATTCTACAAAGGACTGTGACGAATTTCTTAATTCAGCAATCCAGCATCAGGAATTCCTCATTTAATGCTTCCTCATTTAATTAATGCTTTGATATGAAAATACGGGCTTTATGACTACGCATTCGCATCACCTATACTAACTAATTTAAAAAACCATTTTTACGGTCACATCATCTGCAGTTGCCAATTCTGGAGTGCGTACTTCAGCATAATGAGCTCATGGAAGAAGTAGGACATGAACGGGCTTTTCTGTTTGTATTGGAGTGGGAACAGTAGCTGCACTGGTCTGCATTAATGAATCCTTACAAATGGCTTTACTAGGCCTTGAACACTAAGCGGTTGGTGCGCAGTTTAACCTTTGGCGGCTTACTCTAAGCCCAGGTGGCGGTTGGTATGTGCAATAGGCAGCCAGTAATCTCGATTTCGTAATGCAAAAACTAAACACGAGACTGTAGCTTCATTAGGAGAAGTCCCGTAAGTAATGCGAATAGATACGATTGCATGATTGCGAAGGATGGTGAAACGGTAGTAGTAGACAAACCAGCTGGAGAAAGACACGTCTGAATAAAAAGTTTTGGAGAAAGGTATAATAATAAATAGTAGTAATGATCAATATAATGATTGCGAAGGATGGTGAAACAATAATAGTACACAAACCAGCAGGAGAAAGGCAAAACTGCTGAATGAAAAGTTTTGGGAAAAGGTATAATAATAAAAAGTAGTAATAATCATTATAATAATAACATTAATAAGTCATTTGTATAGCATCCCAAGAGAGCTAGGACTTTATTCAACTATCCATCAACTTTAAGTTAAAACTACAAGAACCCAGAAAGGAAAGCAGCTCAGGCTTGCAGTAAGTGTTTGTTTATATATATATATATATATATATATATATATATATATATATATTTATATATATATATATTTTATAAGTGCAGTAAGAGGAGCACGCTCACTTTACTTTCGTGTGAGAATCTGGGGACGCTGGCCGACTAATAATGCCGTAATAATTCACATCTTCAAGAGTTGCAGCAGCAGCAGCAGAGAAAGCTTACTCGGTCAAATGTAGAGCTTTGGTGACGGTTAGCTACTTTTTTGAGAGGCGGCGCCACTGCAGCTAGCTGAGGACGGGTTGGGTGGCTGATCCCCCTCATGTATGTACAAACCGACGCACCGGTGGCAACACAGAGGACTGACTAGCGAGATTCCGCGAACTCCCTTAAAATCCCCGAGGCCTATTAGGCCTTAACAGCTACTAGCTCGTAGCTGTTACGTTGCGCAAGTACCCGAGGTCAGAGTAGAGTGCAACTGCATTGAGCAAGCAGCATCAGACATACCACAGAGCATGCCTGAGCACTGGGTCGCATGGTGCCAGTAACGAGTGCCGGCGTGACTTCTGGAGAGCATGAGCTGCACATGTCACACTCTCGCCATCTCCACTGGCGAGGAAGCACGTCAACGAGGCGCACATAGGCTCCATGCCCAATGTTATTGTAAATTCTGTTACAAGTTAGCTCAACAAGGCCGAGGTATGTTGTGATATAGATGCCGTGACCTATGGAGGACAATGGCTACATATGGCTTCAGATGGCATGGATTAGAATCAATTCACTGGTAGTCAACATATAATAGTAACGGTATTATTAAATGCGTAAGTTCCTGAGACAAAGCATATGTATGCATATATATATATATATATATATATATATATATATATATATATATATATATATACATTTATATGTGTGTGTGTGTGTGTGTGTGTGTGTGTGTGTGTGTGTGTGTGTGTGTGTGTGTGTGTGTGTGTGTGTGTGTGTGTGCGTATGTGTATACGTATACGTTATTGTACATACAAAAATTTATTTGTGTAGAGCTCTAAGAGAACTTAATCTCTATTGAGGTGCTTCAAACATGCTGAATGGTTCGAACCAACGACCTTGATCATCAAACGCGTCCACCTTGACCCCGCTCGTTAAAAGCTATCACCTTGACCCCTGGGCCAAATTGATAAGAACTGAATCTCGGTCTGGGAATGTCATATAAGGTGGAAAAGAAGCGTGTTACTGGTTACAGCAAAAATGTACTCAGTTTCATCATTCGTAGAAATACCAATCAGGCATAGGTTCATATTCAACAAAATTTCAACATGCTTATTGGCGACTGACCATGTTTGCCTTAAAGTTAAGATGTCTGCATCCAATTATATCTAGCTATGCATACGTGTGGGTTTCCGGATATATGGAATATATTTTTCCACTATGATTCACTGTTTCAATAGCCTTTAGTGGTGTCTTAGCTTTCTGATTCGACGTAGTTCAGCTTAAATCGCAGCGACGCCGTAGTTGCTGTGCAGGGCAGGAAATGGCAGCTTTCAATATTTAAAGCACAAATAAAAAGTAAAAACAAACATTTTGAACGGCTTACAAAGCGCCTACTAATAAAGGCCTTAGTTAATAGTTCGCCTGTAGTGGTTATTTTAGCCTCATCGGACACTGAATAATAGCCTTTTGAAAATACTTCATGACAGCAGGACTTGGCCATTACGATACGCAGTCATTTATTCATTAAAACGACCCAAGTTTTTTCATGAAAATCTCAAACAGTAAGGTCGTTGATTCAGATGGCCCAAGAATATCAAAAAACACACCGTATGGCCGAAAATGATCACATCTGTAAAGTGTTCGCTGTGTAAAAGATGCTTACGGAAGCGAGTAACTTAGCGCGTCTTAAGTAAGCACGTTTCTTATCCAGCCCGGTCGTACTAGCGTATGCTGTTAACTCAAATGCGCCAGTTCTGCATCAGCTAGCAGCTAGATTAGCTGTGGAAATTGATGCCGGTTCATTTTCTGACGAAGAAGCGCTTTGGAGGGAGAGATTCAGATGGCTGCCATTGAGTGCATAGAGAGCTCCAAAGAGTCGGCATCATCTGAATTTCAGATTACTAATTGAGCTAATTGGTTTTTAAGCGAAAAGGTATTGACGAGTGGTGGCCGTGCCTGGCAGTGCATAGGCCAAGGTGCCTATGGCAGTGCATAGGCTGAGGTGCCGCTGGCAGTGCATAGGCCGAGGTGCCGCTGGTATTAGGATGATGCACAGGACGTTGAGACGTTGAGAAAGCTCTACTTCGCAGCCGAGCAGTATTTTATTTTCTCGACAGACGAGGCTCATGTAATCGAGTCAGCGGTTGTCACTGCATTACAGGAATAGGCTGGTGAGAGAGAAGTTATCTAGCTTACAAAGATGAATGGATAATAGTGGCAGGAGGGAAGCCCTTTTATAATGTTACGGAAAGTTCTAAAAGGTTCGTGAAACTTTTAAAAGGTTTCACGTGGGAAGCATGCTTAACAAGCGGCTGTGTGTCGGCACATTCGTAAAAAAGAAAAGATGTAAATACTATAAAATTCTGGTGAGTGTTAAATTTAAATTTCTCTATTGTAAAATATACGTTTTTTTATGTCAGCTTTAATGTAAGCTCCATCTTAGGACAGGAAATGACCTATTATGCGCCAAAACCACAGCTACCTATTCACGCATAAACACATTCGGAAATAGCCCCTAAAAGAATGGTGAGCACATGAATTCAAGATTTCCTGCTACTAGTCTTAAAATTCATTTCTGTCAGACTATTGTACATCGCTTTGGGGGAGCCATCCTGTAAAGAATATTCAAAAGTTGTAAACAGATTGTGGACTCGTCAGCAGCATGTAACTTAGGCTCAAGCCAAATATGAAATGACTCGTGCATTTACAGAAGCCAATAGATTTTTATCATTGAGAGCAATAAAGTGCAGGTGGATTTTTACGTTGCTACATGTCTTGGTTTAGCATGAATTTCACTACTCAAACGCAAATTTAACAGCTTTAAGAACTAGTCAGCGTAGCGCATACCTCCGTTGTAGGCAATGTCGCAATGTGATATTTTCACTGAGCTCTTGACATTCGAGAAATTTAGGGCGTCGTAGGCATTCCGCATCAAGCGTACATTGTTCAGCGAAGGAACAAATGGCGATGCGGATATAGCAGCCATCGGAAAATCAGCTTTGTTAACTCCGGCATAGAAAACGTCCACAAACTCGAGGACAGAGGCTGATTCTCTTATTCCTCCGGGAACTTGTCTGGACGTTGAATTGTAGAACTTGATGCCGAGCCAGTTGCCAGAGGCTAAATCTGGCCGAATTCTCTCACATCGCAGATAGAGCGTCCTCTGCTGGACTGAAAAACATGCAACCTAGCTCAGGCTGATCGCACGAGCTCACAAATTTCAGCATTCGGGATACCCTTCCCTCTAAGTTGCCTTTCCTACCAAAGTAAACGAGGCTCCTACACGAGAAGCAAAAAAAGACGCACATCGGTGGTAGAAGACAGCACATTCAGCCCATTGCAAAATAGTTGCTTACAGCAAATATTCCATCCGTATGCGATTTTGCCGCTGTGGTAGCCCGGGCATCTGCTGATATCTCGTTGATCTTGTGTACATCCCGGAGAAGGCATTGTCATTTGCAGCTCCTCGTCGTTAGCAGTGAATTCGTACGTGAAATGATTTGCCTTCGCAAAGCCGAGCTGCCTGCAGGTTGCGTTTGCATCATCACCTGTCCAGCTGCAAGGCATCCACACGAAGTCCAATCGAAATCCACACCGCCTTAATGGCTTCATATAAAGTTGATAAATATATATCATCAAAATTGCCCAATTCAACACTATATGCATACGATGATGAGCACACTCGAAATCGCCGGACGGTTAACAGCCCAAGGCCAGCTAAGAGAGCTTCGCATACTTGACATAGTTATTGCACACACTTCTCCACTGGCCTTCGTGGAACAGCTGGAGCACGCCTTCACTGACCGTCGGGCCGTTGACCAGACGAATGTCATGTGGCAATGGAGGCCACTGAGTGACTGACAGGTCACGCTCTGAGCTATCGCTCTTCGTGAAGATGATGCGGTTCGAAGCAGTACCCTGTCGATTGAAAGCACAGAATTGTGTGACACTTGGCGACAGGGGACGTAGATACTACCGCGAATTGCATCGGCGCACTGTGCACTGTGGTGCTGAATTTTCACAAGTTGAATTTTCCCAAAAGCCATTCGAGCTCTTAAGTAGAGAGAGAGAGAGAGAGAGAGAGAGAGAGAGTGAATGTGTGTGTGTGTGTGTGTGTTGTGTGTGTGTGTGTGTGTGTGTGTGTGTGTGGGTGAGTGAGTGAGTAAGTGAGTGAGTGATTGAGTGAGTGAGTGAGTGAGTGAGTGAGTGAGTGAGTGAGTGAGTGAGTGAGTGAGTGAGTGAGTGAGTGAGTGAGTGAGTGAGTGAGTGAGTGAGCGAGTGAGTGAGAGTAAGAGAGAAATGGTGTGGCAGTCAAAGCTGTAGCTTGAAGATAAGCCCATGCACGTCTACGGAAAGGGCGGACACTACTGACGCTGTTTAATCATACCCCCACATAAACCCCCCACCACCACACACTCGCTCACTCTCTCTCACACACACTCTCTCCTTAAAGAGCAGTATTTTGCTTGCACAAAGGCAAAAAAATTAAAACAATAGGTGTATGACATCAGCAAACTTGAGAGACTCCAGGCATCCTTAAAGACCAGCACGTGCAAATTCGGACTGAGCTACGTGGAACATTAGAGCAGCAGCTTCATCATGCCTTGGACACGCTGCTACAATCCAAACCTCTGACTAAACACGTCAGGAAGAAGATAGCATAATGTATGTCTGGGTTTTCTGGATGTCAGCAGACAGGGCAAGCTGAGTATAGGCCGTGCTAGCCAGTACAGCTAGCCTGGAGCTGAAAGCCACCAAGTCGCAGGTTCAAAAGGTTCCTCGAGCTAGAAAGTGATGTTCACAGGTGGCTGCTTACACAGTCGTTCCTTGTTTATCGAGGTTAATCGGTTCCAGACTCTGCCGTGATAGATGAATTTCCGTGAAGTACGATTCTTTATTTATAAATCAAATACTTTCGTAACTAGAGCATAGAAAACCTGTTCACGACCCTCTAATTTTGTTTTAACATTATGAAAGCCCTCTGGACATGAATTAACTCCCTTTTAGTCGCCATTACACCCGTATTACCCAATATATTAGACAAAGTAAGGGATAACAGACGTATTAGACGTTACAAATACGATATTATTATTAGTATTCATTTAATTGCACACACAATATTCATTTAATTGCACACACAATATTCATTTAATTGTACACACAGCCACTAACTTATGAAAATAGGGCAATTTTGTATGATGATGAAGAGATGTACTGCACGGCAAAGAAGAGCAAGGTTACTGCTCTCAATGAGGCAGCACCTGACGCTGAAAGATTTGTTGGGTGCTCGAATACATAGACCAACAGCCCATACGCATAGTAATTTAATTTTAATTGTGATGCAGAGGTGTGTAATTGACTCAGACAACCGAGCGAGCGCTGTATCATTTTAACCATCTCGATCAAATTTTTAATGAAGATCTTTGAAAAACCGCAATAGAGTGAAGCCGCGAAAGTCGAAGCACGAAGTGGCAAGGGACGACTGTACGTGTAAATACCGAAATTTTTTTGAAGAGTTGAAACTTCTAGGTGAGAATCTGATCATTTCTTCAAAGCTATATACGCATAGAAAATTGCAATTGCTATCTACATAAGTACCTGCCATCGATTAAGTCATAACTAACCTCCTTTCGATAAAAAAACTAGAATTTTCAGCTTTATAATCCTTAATTCAAAAAGAATAGTAAACAAACCAAAGTTATTATGCAATGAATTTGAATTAGTACAAAAATGAAGACCAAATTGATTTTTATATATGTGTATGTTCTATATCTACCAGCTAAACAGTAAATTGCGTTCTCAAAGACGTCCCTAAACTCATTCCCCACTTTCTTTTCATCTACTTAACTCGTCACACTCTAAGATCGTTTCCTGTGCCGTGATGGCACACTTGGTAAGACGGTTGCTTTTCAGGACCGAGGGCCCGAGGTCTTGGGTTCTCGATTCCTGCCGTGGGAGATCCTTTATCGCCGTTGCAAGCGGTGGGGATAGTCGTAAAGGCTAAAAGGCTATTCTGTCGCTATACAGAGAGGCTGTTAAATCAGCTAGTATTATCATTGTGTAGTCCAACATACACAAAAACATCTTGAAAATGGTATAGCCTTCGTTGAGGAGCGCATAGTGAGCCGTGGTGAGGGACTGTAGTTGTCAGTCATACCCTTTAGAAAAAGTACCGATTTGAGGCTCGCGGATGACATAGAAATTAATAGGAACCATTCACTCGGAAGACAGATGATAAATAGAGCCTCAAGTATACCGGCCACATTGCTGCACAAGCACTACTGATCTTTCCGACTGAAGAAGATATAAAAAATATGTGATATTTCTCTGTCAGCTTTCTCTTACACTTGCATTGAAAGAGTTCCGTTATTTTAGACTAGATTTCACAAGCTCAGCATTGTACTTGGTACAACTATGCTATCTGATAAGATATCTGAATTCTTTCTGGTTGGAGCTATGGCTTTCACTTGTCAATCACGTCTGTGAAATTGGAATCTGGATCTGTAATATCCTCGTCGCTGTCTGACTCACTAATCCCTTCTGAAGATGGCTGATCCTTCTCCCGATGAGTGGGGACCTGTGACTCAGGGTAGCACATTATAAGGGTGATGGATGTATGAATATCTTTCAGCAATCCATCTCTAGATGTGTAGCTTTTCAATCGGACTTTCTAGTCGCATGAGAGATTAATTGCCACTAGCAATCGCAAGGTGAGACTACCCAGCTATAACGCATATGAGGAAAAATAAATGTCGCCCCATAGAGCTCACAAATTGGCAGCCTACGGTATTCGCGTATTGGAGGAAGTATCCACTAGCTACTAAATAAATGGCTGAGTGCTCTTCTTTGCTGATTGTGCCAAATAAGCATCGAAGTGAATCTGTGTCTGATGAAAATCACGGTACTCTAGTGGAAAAACTTTAGGTCTGACTCTCTTCAACAGCAGAAAGCTGCAATTACTACCAGCTCTATTCAAATGGGAACTGTCCGTAACTGAATTGCGTTACAACCCTAATTTGTCGCAATGTTTTTTCTTAATTTTGTATCGCGTCTTGGCGAGCGATCGTATGCTATAGATGCACTTTTAAGCTAAGTGGTTTTAGCTCATGCGAGGCAGCAGAAATGTCAGTAACTGCGAGCGATTTCGAGTCAATGGTGCTAGGGAGCGACGCAAGCCGTATGCAATCTATGCAGGCCCGATTCTTATCTTCCATGAAGGCCAATGGATGCCCTCCTTGGCTTCATCCGACTCCACACGTAACCATATAAATAAATAAATGTATAAAGCCACTTAAACCAAACTGCATTCCTTTTTATGCAAGCAGAAAGAAAGAAATTTAGGTACTTCCCAATACTATACAGTCAGCCCCTCCCCCCCGACTTATGGAATAGATAGGGACCAGAAACCTTGCGTAAGTCGATAATGGTCAAAAGAGAGCCTTCATTACCCACAATGCATAGCTTTCAGACGTCATCCATGTCCAGACGTCATCATCCGTCATCATTTCATCCATGCTTTTTACGGTGTTGTCAAATCTACTGACCGAGAGTGGATTTTTAAATTTTTCTAGGATACATATTGATTTTCTATTTGTGTGCGACCGTGGCAGAGTTTGTATCCAAATTCTCGTAAGAGTCGAGCCATCGTAAGTGTGGGGCTGACTATATAATTGAAAAATAATGGAAAAACTTCAAATGTTTTCATTTCTTTCCTTTTTTTCGGAGCATCAGCTCCTGTACGGCCTCTCTCACAATTGCACTTTCACAACTGGTCAATCAAAACTCAATGCTAAAGCAATGCAAAGCAATCACCAATAAAAAATAAACGCACACAGCAGAGAAATAAACTCAAATTGTATTATGCATATGGTATTGCAGACTTATCTATCCAATATTTCCATGCGCTGGCTCGCCACAAAGAGCTAAGGTGTTATAGCAACAATATAGAACTGGTGTGTGCATTGAACTAACGACCCGGGTTGTGAAGAGTGAGATCTTTGAGCAGGCTTGCATAAACACCTGCTAATAATTATTTAGCAGTACAACAAGAGTAGGTCAATGTCGAGTGTCAATAAGGGGACATAGTTTACTACTTTCCTTAGGTATCTGCAGCGTGAACTCTCATAATTGACGTTGACCATAAAAATACTCAAACTGCATTACATGCAAACGGGCTTAAACTTAATCAGGGTATTCCCAACGGTGGCCGTCGCATTGCACCAGGCTCCGCTACCTTCCCTTTGCAGCAAATGTAAAGCGCCAAGAGAGAGATTGAGTTCTCTGTGGGCGCTTTATCAAGTGGATTATTATTATTATTATTATCCAAACGCCCGAAGTTTGGTGCATCGGAAAGCTGCTTGATTAGTGCGCGGCGTTAGCTTTACTAGTGTTGTTAAATTGCTGGTAGTCTTACGCGTCCCATCTAGTAAATTAGTTAGATAAATACCAAACAAGATTAAGCATCAGAAGTAGGCGAAAGGAAAGGGATGCAACCTCGCCAACAACAGTGGATTGTAAAGGCGCCAGAGGAGGTTCATTGGAGCCCCGCGGCATAAAAACGCGTATGCGAAATTGCATTAAGTTCGGTGAGTAAACCTATAACACCATTTTCTCGGAACGCAGCACTGATGAATCACGGTTATTCACAGGACCCGCTCGATGAAGTGCCGGCGGCTGCGATAAATGTAAAATACGGCATTCGCGGATGCTTTCTTTCTGTAAGCTTACAACTTACAGAAAGCAAGCAAGATTTTAGCTGCGAGAGCAGCTGTTTCGGATATCGCTGCATCAGTAGAACAGCGATAGAAATTCCCTTGGACTCTCCAGATTAAACGGTTGTCCTTTCAAAGCAGGCTAGTTCAGAAGCGGAAGCTGTCAAACTGGCACTCGGCACTTTCGCCGAGTGAGTCTCGCTGAGAACGGGGCGGCGCTAAAACAAGCGAGAACTCCGGCGCGGGGCGATGCGCAGGCGGCCGCGCGTCGCACGTGCAGGAGCAGCGGCAGCCGTAGACTATCGCGGCTTAAGCGGCGCGATAGTCTCTGCGACTGGGCGCGAGGCTGCGCATCGTGCCCAGTCGGTCGATCCAGCAGCTCACCTTCGCTATAAGTGTGCCGTACACGAGGAATTCCGCTCCAGGCGCCATTCGAATTTCGACGCCGGCCTCCACCGTAAGCGTGGCAGACGGGTGAACGACGACGTCGTCGTCGTACTCGTACGCCTTGCCCTTGAACAGCGTGGCGGCCGACGAATATTCGAATGCTGCGGCGGCTGGATTCCCTCGGCACGCCGCCAGCCAGAGCGAGACCATCACGTGGCAGAGCTCGACGCCGAGCATCGCAGGCGCCGGCCTTGAGCTGCGTCGTAGGACAGCGGGGGCACTTCTCCTTGGCGTTAGCGGGCGCGACCTGCCAGCGGTACGCGTTTCTCGGCCGGAAAGCCGGTGCAGGCCGAGATGAATTCACTTGCACGTAGAGATGCGCACACGCAGAGCCGGCGGTCGCAAGTCGAGCGAGCAGCGCCACCAGTTGGAGCCGATCGGCGGGCGGTCGGGACAGCTGGCGGGTGTGTGGGAGCCGCGCTCGAATAGCTCGCGTCTGCTACCCGTCGGCGAGTTGCCACGCAATCTGCGGATAGCGGAGACAGTCGCTCGGCACCGTCATCCAGCTAGAGTTACGTCAGACATATTAGACAAAGGAGCCATATCGGGGATTCGTAGGGCTTCTTAGAGCTGCCCTTATCGCATTGTGGGCGTAAGCGCGAGTGAACGTTTCGAATCCCCCTGAACTGAATCGGAAATTTTTGATTTCGCTGATTGTCGGTGCTTTCATCTTTGGCACTATATGTCGCTTCAAATAGTCGAAAGAAAGGATTATTCAAAAATTTCAAAGTGCTGGGGCAACTTTTTTATGGAGACAGTATAACTGTATAAGTAATAACTTTATAATGGATAACTTTATAAGCATTGTAACTTCTTCCGTGTAACGCCTTCAAAGGGAACTGCTTTGATATTCGGGCAAATCTGAAATTACTTAAGACAAATATCTCACGAGCCATGAGCAAGGACTTCAAACGCGTATAACTGCTTCGAAAATTTCTTTGGCGCCGACCCGAGGAAAATACGGGCGCCAGTTCTTGTAGTGGAGCGACTGGTGTCTTTGCGTTAGCGTAGTGGAATTGAGTTCCAGAGTCTACGACTTGCAGAGCGATACCTTCTGTCACCAGGGTCTTTAATCGAAAGTTTCTGGAACAGCTAGTTTAACGTCCCTAGGGCGTGACGACGAGGCTGATACTGGTCATCATGCTCTGCTAGACTTTAAGAAGGAATGAGAAGGAAGACCTCGCCATATGCATGCTTGCGAGCATTTATTACTCGCGTTATCCCAGATATACCTCGTTTTCGCGAAGTAGCCCCTGTTCATAACTCAGGTAGCGCGGCATTTCGCGGTTAACAGGGGTGTAGGGAGGTGCTGGGGTGAGGCCAATGCCCTCTTTTGCGTCACGCCGAAAGGGGCGGCCAAGCTGCCTCCATCCAAGCTGTGGCCGTTGGAGTTTGGAGGCTCGCGCACGAGTGTGCGACTAGAATAGCTGTTGGCTCCTTGGAGAATTCCGAGCGGCTCAGAATGAGGCTAACGATGCACCTCGCAGCGCCAATTACTCTGGGCTGGAAGAACTTGTGTCCTAAAGGTGGGGATGGGGTAATTGGGGCTTTAGCCCACTACCTTGAAGGCCACCCGGAAGCGGCGCACGACAGGTGCGAAAACGGAAATGCCTACCTAGCCACTTCCCCGAAAGCCTATAGTCCCTTTCCGTGAAACTAACAGGCTTTCATGAAAGAGCTATCAAGCTCGGGGAGCAGCTCTAAAGGCTTTCGAGTGACTTCAATGAGCATCTATGGTGGGGTAGCATCTTTTTTTGTATTTTCGCTGGGGGCTAAAGAGGGCACGCCTTCAGCACGTAAGCTCACTTCTTGTCTTACGCAATTACTCTACGGCTCTCGTTTTCTTGAAAGGGCGATACTATTCTTAGGGTTCCTAATGATGTAATTACTTTTTTATATAAGTTTAGCGAAGCCTTCCTAGTGCGTCCCAGCTTCAGGCTCTCCAGATGGGGTACAGTCACCCCTGGTTATAAGCAACCCAAAAATCCAATGTAATAAGTTGCTTGTAACTGAGGTTACTTGTAGGAGAGGTTGGCTATAGGCATTTTTCAAGCATTATTTCATTCAAAAAGTTGTTTATAACCAAATTTTATCGTAAACTTAACCCAAAGAAGCGATAATAATAATATAATTTTGCTCTGACGACGACTCTTCAAAGCGTTTTCTCAACCATGTCTTCTAAAAGATAAAAGCTATCATATCCAGTGAAATTCTCTTCTAAAAATTGACGAACGGTGGCCAGTGATTTTAGGGCACCCGAATGAGAAATCTTCTGAGAAATATTCTAATCGCTTGAAATGTTGTCATCTTCTTAGTCTTCAATCCCCTTTGATGTATTTTTACGCTTTGGTTTCACCTCTTCCCAGATCACCCCGTCGGTCAATGTGCCAAATTATTCGACCTCGTTGTCAACTATTACATACGCGTCGAAATTGTTCGGTCTTAAACCGCAGACCTGTAATCCTCGGGCCAGGTTTGCTTGAACATCAATTTCGTCTTGATTGTTAGTTTTTGTATTGAGAGCTACACTTGTTTTTAAATATCCCGATTTTCGAAAGCAGTTGGCGATGGTGCTTTGTGTCTTTATTTCTTCAATCGGTCATTTCGCACCCTTTTCGTCTGCCGCTGCTCGTTCGCCATAATTGGGCTTGATTTTGATTTTATGTTTCTTCTTGAATCGATTGAGCTAAGTGTCCGACGGTTCGTGGCTTGTGAGCTGATTTGCCAAATGACGAGTTTTTTCATCATTTATGGTTCATTAATCTGAGCATTCTGAACCCGTATTGATTTGAATCGCGTGAATAACGCTTCGTCGATTTCCTAGTATTCTAATTGCGCTGCCGTTTTGGATTTAAATAATTTACCAATGAATTTTTTATTACTGGCTACATTATTTCGAATGCTCCAATTTATGTAAAAGATATGGCAAACTTTTCCGATCCGTTCGTGTTCGAGCCAAGAATCCTTTTAAGCGCTTAACTTTATTAATCAAAGGATTGGAATTATGGGAAAAAATTGATGGAGATACTAATTTTTTAACATTTTTGTCTGCCGAAAACTGAAGAACACACGTAACGTATATAATTTAACAACACTTCTTACCTACTTGCCGCAGTACCACCGCCAGCTCGTGGGGCGGCACGGGTTAGCTTCTATCACTACGAGGGACCACGTCTGCGGCGGCGGCGGCGCCTCTCCTTAACCCCAACCAGTTGGAGGTGCCTTTGCCAGCTGAGATGGAGATGGCGTTCCGAGTAAGGCTAGTCGAACTGTATCCATGCTTACACAAGGCAAAGATCTCTCCGCCGTCAGCTTCTTTTCCGGTTATCTTTAGTTACAGTGCCTGACGGCCGAACCGCCGTTGGGCCTAGCCCAGACGATGGCGGCCGGCGACCACCTGCCACCAGATACCATGGCAACCGACAGATGGTGGTCGTTTTGGACAACCTAAAGACTGGACTACCAGGATGACAGCCTGTCCAGGCGCTCCGGGAGTTCGGGAAGGTCACGAAGGTGATTACCCATCTCATTTTCAATATGTTAACTTCGGATCACCGCATTGTCACCATGACTATGGACAGGCCAATTCCTCCGGTCCTTGTGATCCAGGATGTTCCGTTAAATATGCTGGGCTGCCTCTGGGCTGCACCAACTAAGGGTCGAGGGACCATCTCTTTGAGAAATTCCCGGCTCGTTTCTGCTTCAGCTGTCGTACTCGAGAGCACATTAGCACTGATTGCAATTTACCTCAGCTGTCCGCCAAGTGCGGGACTCGTGGCCACTGTTTTCGAGACTGCCCGGAACCTCCGAGGCATCGCAGCGGCAAGGCTGCACGGGCTGCCACTCTGAGCTTGGAGGACTTCCCACCTCTGTTGCAAACGAAGAATGATCTGCTTTTGAGCCTGCCCCTACGCCAGTCCTCGTTTCTCAGGGCCAGACTTCACAGGAACCGGTTCTACCGGTCCCCCCCCCGACGATTCGGGCTCCACCGACGCCGGCCCTCGCTCTGCCGGCCTCCTCGGTGGCTATAGTGCTTGACCCAGCAGGGCCGTCTGGCGCCTTGTCAACGTTCAACTCGTCACTTGGCATTATTGACATGATCAGCCTTGTCTTTTCATCGGGCTTCTCGGCGTGCACGCCGAACTCACCCCCGCCGATTGGCGAGACGCTCTCTACGCTTCCTTCCCCGTTCTCCTTCCCGGAATCGTCACAGAGCTCGGAGCGAGGGCTCGAAATTGACACGCCCCCCCCCGGCACGGAGGCTTCGCTCCCGGCCGGTGTGGATCACTCCCCGAGTGGGCGGCTCCCGAGGCTTCCGCCGTCCCGGCCGGCCGGGGACCGACGCCGGCTGAGCCCATAATGGCGGAGAAGGTTCCGAAATCCCGAGGTGCTGCTGCCGCCTCGGTTCGGAGCTGCGCTAGCTACTCGTGCTGCAGCGAAGGCTGCTGAAGCGTCCTCGTCCTCGGCAGGCAGCCCTCTTGCAGGCGGCGGCCGTCTCCACGAAAGCCTCTGCTCAGAAGCCCGGTACGAGCTAGGGAACCTAGTAGGTCCCATGGCTGCTCCTGCCCCCCTAAGGGTGCCTGTGCCGCCCTCTACCATTCAGTGTCCCATTCTTGTCTCTTTACGTCTACACACTTCCAGCCAATTGCCTGCCGTGTCTACTCATCTCACTCGCCGTCATAATTCCTCGCTTCTTATCGCATGCCCACTCTGACCCTTCGTATGCTCGTTGGCTTCAGTCCTGAACTCACACCTTCGCAGCACTCACCGCAGCTTGACAGTAACAGCCAGCATACCTCTCCCGACGCCCAGCCTTGTCGTCGCGAGACCCTCCTCCCTATCACTTTCCGTCTCCCTCGAAGTCGCTAGCATCAGCTGCACCACCTGCTACACCAGCTGCGCCCCCGCCTTTCGCTCCATCGCTGTCGCCTTCTTTCACCACGTGGCTTTGTGGACCTTTGGTTGCCTCACGTACGGAACAGAGTTCAGGCACGTGACTGGCCTGACTTTTTGGCCTCAGTCCTCCTCAGTGGAGAGTTGCTGTCGCTCGCCCGTGGCTTGTGCGGGGACTTTGAGCAGAAGTGCCACTGCGCACGTCGTCCGGAGCACCATCCATCGCTGCCGGACAGGGCTACTCCGGGTGGAGTGCAACCTTGGGACCCGATATGTGCCTCGCGCCTCCAGCGGTTGTAAGCCACCAACCGTACGAAGGCCATCCGGAAGATCCTTCTTCCCGCCCTGACAGTGTTCTCTGGCGACCTGGCGACTTGCTGCTCCCACCAAGAGGCCGAATCGTCGTCTCGGCCAGTCTATAGCGACCGCCTGGACGCTCTCCTACAAAGGACTGCACAACCTCGACTAGTGCAGGCACCAGCATGATGTCAGCACAGTCCGAGAACGAGGTCGCCGCATGCCTTCCCAAGGCCCATAACACTTCTCCGGGAGCTGACCGTCTAAAATACTGCTATCCACGCCTCGTTGACCCTGGCGCAGACTTATCGTCTGCATCCTGAATGGCCGCCTCCACTACAGAGACGTCCCTTCAGCGTGAGAGTCAGGTCTCACGATCCTGATCCACAACGAGGGTGGCCCCAGCCTACCCGGAAACTTACGACCGATCACGTGTTGCCCACACTCTGCCCACACACAACTGCTCTCGGGCTGCCTGGCCGCAAGGCTGAGCAAGCTTTCGAGCAGCTGTGATGTTCGGTCTCCCAAGCAAGAAGGGCTTCGTGTCGGGTGTGGAGGGCTGCCTCGAGCAGTCCTTCCTAGTGGAGAGCACCTTGACCAGGCGAGGGATCGGCAAGGGGCTGGCGCGGTCAACTCGGCGTTCATCGGCCTGCAGAACGCCTTTTGCAGTACTCCACACGTCTCTCTGCTCCGTGTACTCTGGCACGACAGGGTAGACGAGGACTTCTGCGTATTCGTGGAGCGTCTCTACGATTGCTCGCTCCTGGAGCTGCGGGTGCCCGGCGTGTCATTTACAGCTTTCTCGACGTTGGGTGCGTCCGACCGGGCGACCCTGTGTCGCTGATCTTATTTGATCTGGCGATGGAGCCGGTCATCAGGCACTCCGGCAGCAACCTGTGATCTAGCTTCATGCTGAGCGACACCGCTCTGTCTGTCTGCACCGTGGCAAACGACCTCGCTTTATTCTCAGGCACGTCTGCAGGCCCTGATCTGGGCTTCCGAGCCGGCCGCCCTGACCTTGGGCATGCAGTTCAGGCCGAAAAAGTGCTCTCTGGTCGCCCGCCGAGGTACGAAGGCCGTACCTCGGCAATATTATTACCTGCTTTAATCACCTTGCATGGCAGCTGGTCCGCAGGAATCTCGCGTATTCTCGCCAGCTCGCTCGCTGCGCTCCCCCAAGCACAGCTGTCCTCTCTCAAGCTCGCGGTCCCTCTTCCCTCACTCCCTCCCAGCCACAGCTCACCCTTAGGGTGGGTTAGAGGGAGGACAAAGTCGGCCTGCGGATAAATCACTGTCGCCAGACCACAGCTGGGCACCGGCCCGTTCATAGGCCACAGCCACCAGCTGTTAGACCCTGGGGTGGTTTAGGCCACTACCGGACTGCCTGCACCGGCAGTTTGCCGGCGTTCCCAGCGATCTGAATCGTTCACACGGAAACACAGACCACATTTCACACGTGTGGTTATTATTTAACACACATTGGTTATAAGCAACTCGGTTACAAGCAAACCTCGCTTGTTAGCAAGCCACTTTCTGTTCCCAGCATCCTCCCAAGTGTGTCTGTTGTAATCGATGCTGTCTGGTAGCTGAGATAGAGTTTGAGATGTTGGAGGTCGAGAAAGTGCCATCGCTCTACCAAAGGAATGCCTTCATGCTGGACCTGCTCCTGGAATGATTTCCGCTGCTGCTTGCATGCCCTCTTCTTCGCTTAGTTGGCGGGCCACACTATCGCCCTGTGAGACTAAGAATACCGTTCCCCAATAGAACTATAATGTATTCTAGGCACTTCAGATAGGCTGATAAGGAATCATATAAAGTGACTAGTGATACTAACAAGAGCAATTGAGATTGTCTCAAGTCATGAACTAGATCGCGGATTTGAATCTTGCACCATTCAATACGAGGCTATATCGTTCGCTGCAAGCAAGTGAAAAACCTCTCATCATCTTTGGTTGCTTCATACATGAGATATTTCGAGACTATAAGTGAATTATGTAAGTAGCGCTTAGGGAACTAAAGGCATGATCTCCAAAACATTTGAGTTTATTTATAGGCACGGCTAATGAAATATTTTGAGGAACCGGCTGGTCAGTGAGGATATCTGATGAAATATTCAATACAGGTAAACCAAAGCCCTAAAATAAAGTAACCTGGAAGTGAATAAAGCAGCTTGAACTCGGTGTGCTTTGTTCACTATAGCAGGGGAGCAATCGCAGGTCAGATCGACGTGGGCAGGCAGCAAAACTTACTAGAGTTACTGAAAATTACGCGAGATGTCACAAGTTGATAAACTAACTTGGCTGCGGTACTCTCGTTAAAACAGAATGCTAGACTCAATGGCTCCACAGAGATATAGACTGTATCAATATTTGAGGGTGAGAGAGTGTTTAAGTGGCAAAGGTTTTCTGAATCTACTAGACCCATTTTTGTTCCCATTGTATTGCATATTTCAGCAATATAAGCCGCAAGCATGTTGAGATAGATTCGGGTTCAGAATGTGATTAAGGCCGTTCGAAGCACCAATGTAGCTGAGCGGAATAATTATGGAAATAGAAGTCAAAGTTTTGCTTGATAGCAGAATGGTTAAGGCGGTTGCTTTTCACGACCTTGGTCCAGATGTTGTGGGTTCGAATCCTGCGGTGGGTTACAGGTGCGGTGGGTTGCAGCGGCAATACAGGAGTATTGCCGCTGCAAGTGGTAGTGATAGTCGTAAAAGCTATTCTGTCTCTATACAAAAGAGGCTGGTAAATAGGCTAGTATTTTTCCTGGCGATGAAATCAGCAAGAGAAAGATCATTGTAATGTGATGTGCATAATGTGTGAAAAGAATTAGACCTAGACCACATTGAATCGGAAACCCTATACTTTGTCAAGCAATTCTTTTGACGTCTGCGCTCTGAAGCCGCTCACTGAGATACGAAATCACTGCAGTGCTATGTCAATAAGGTCCAGGCGGGAGAATAGGCGTTCAAGAAAGGCTTCAGGGAGACCACTATCGAACTCGGTCGAAAGATCCAGCTGAGCAAGCACTGGGGGGGTCTGCCCCCGTCAGCATTAGTAAAAGTGCATTGCACACATATACACACACACACACACACGCGCGCACGCACGCACGTGCACACTCGTGCATGCACAAACATGTAGCTTAATGCCATCTAGGAAGGGTTTGAGATAAATGATCGCTGGGCGGAGAGACAACTCTACTTCTGAAGCAAGGCCGGGCGGTTAGTAGTGTAACCGAGTTCCTGGGGTCAAAGGCTATTTCCCGCCAAACCCCGCCATACTCCGGCCACGCTGCCGCTAGCCATGCTGCCGAGCTAGGGTAAGACGAGCGGCCGTCAGGTTAAACATCTTTATAATAACGCATGCGCCAACAACAACGGGGGAACTAAACAAGTCTACAGGGAGGGTCCTATACACAATACACTACGGGGGCGCAAGACGACGCAGCAAGCGCGAACAAATGTATTAGTTGGGGTCAGTCGGCTTCTGCAGTCCTGTCGTTGTACCGACTCCGAATCCAACAGTACGAGCGTACGCCGTCCAAAACCCGGCTGGCTGAGTAACTGCTTGGCTAGTCCGAGTCGACAACTACCACAGTCGTAAGCTTCCACCGAAAGACGCCAACACACGGGGGGGGGGTCACGAACACACTACACGGGGGGGAACGCGGTATAAACAAGTCAACAACTAGCGAGCTATCCAGCTCCGCTCGGGCCTTGGGTACTCGTTCCCTTGCGTGCGTGGCAGCATCGCCGGAGCATGCCTGCACGAATCCAGGTGCATAACTCGGCGAGACCGGTAGCCTCTAACACCACGACTTACTTGGCCAACTTCCCGTACCCAAGAGCCCCGGTGACCCCACGTCACCGCATACATCCGGCCATGCCGTAGGGTCCGACCCCGGCCTAGCCGGTGACCCTAACCCTCACTAAAGCCGTCCGGTCCCAGCCAACCGAACCCAGCCTGGGTACAGTAGTAGCACGGTGCTAGGCATAATGTAGTGCGATTGACTGAATGTGGAATGGATTGTATGGCTTAGCTTTATGTTTTATGACAGGGTAGTGAACTGAATAAGAAATGACTGGGATGGCAGGAAGCAACACGGTGCTGTAAGCTTTGCAGGTGAGCGATTATGCCCTGCACGTGGTCTGCGGTTTTCTCGCTGGCCAAGGTTGGTGGAGGTCAATTAGTAAAACTATTTCAGCAGGGGGGGACAATGTCTTGAGAGCAGGCGTCAATGGGAGCCGGAGCGTCAGCGTCAAAGCAGCCACGGCGTGGCTAGAAGGACTCAGTAGGAGCGACAGCGGAGCCATTCTGGCAGCGACCTACCGGCTTTAAGCTGGGAGGGGTGCAGGCAGTCACACCCCCAACAGACGACCGCAGGTGTTCCGAAGTCGGGCATTCGGTGAGAAGGTTCCACGCACGGATGGCTGACATTGAACACGTTCGTATAGGAGCACGTGATTTATTCTGCTGCTAAGGAGGGGCTAGGAGAAACGCTTTCTACGTAGGGACTGGGCCTCCATTAAAGCGGCATTCGGAGCACTGGGGGTTTCTGTAGACCGAATGGGAGCCTTGACCTGGTGCTGCGAGTCGTGACCCTTGAGTTCGAGATCTTGCCTGTGCAGGTTATGCCTGACCTTGGTTGAAGTGCTTCAAGTACAGAGACAGTATTTTCCCTGTGTAGCGCCGGGTTATAGGGCGAGGTCATCGTGTTTATAAAAATTCTCTGAAACAAAGCCAGATTTTGCGTGCAAAAGGGATGCTGCCTCCAACTCAATATAACAATTGCGAGATGGCATTTTGGGACAGAAGGGATCTCCTAGGGGAAGCTGTTTTAATAGCTGCCTAAAACAAGACTGGGCAACACTAGATCCAGAGAACTTGAGCAACTACCAACCAGTCTTCCTTCTATCATTCATATCAAAGACACTGGAACGAGTTGTGGCAGACCGGTTGAACTCATACATTGAAACTTCAAACCATTCTAGTAAATTCCAGTCTGGCTTGAGAGCTAATCACTCCACAGAATCATCATTGGTTAGGGTGTACAACGACCTGCTTAGAAATGCAGACATGGGTAGGGTATCTGCTTGTTTTGCTCGATCTTTCGGCAGCTTTTGATACTATCGATCCCTAAGTTCTTCTTGAGCGCCTCTCATCTCGCCTGAATATCACTGGCACTGCCCTGCAATGGTTCATGTGCTACCTCAGTGGAAGACGCCAGAGTATTGGTGTGAAGGGGAAAAGATCATCCGAGGCATGATCCTCGGAAATATGGGGTACCTCAGGGCTCCGTGCTAGGTCCGGTTCTTTTCACGGTTTATACTCTCCCTCTTGCCGATGTAATTGCCGAGCACAATCTAGGCTTTCACTTCTATGCGGATGAAATTCAGTTGCACCTGTGCTTTTATCCCTGCCAGCCTTCGAGCACCTCGAAATCTCTCAACTCCCTTGCAGCATGTATTGACGACATCCACATATGGATTGCAGCAAATTTTCTTATATTAAATGATGATAAACCCCAACTTATTAGTTATGAGCAAACACGTGTGATTCAGAAATTGGAAAGGCTAACGCTCAAACTCGGCTCTGCCAGCATATCTCCTGCTGAAGCTGCACGAACTCTAGGTGTCACATTCCAAAGTGACCTTTCGTTAGACGACCACATCAGCTCCACAATCAAATCTGCCTACTTTCAGCTACATAACATTGCTGAAATTCTGGCTTGTTTAGATAAGGATACTACATCTATGTTGGTCCATGAATTCGTGACATCCCATCTTGACTTCCGCTTGCTGGCCTACCGGCATGTGCAATCAGGCGCTTACAGCTGGTGCAAAACTCTTCAGCTAGGTTCGTCTGTCATGAGCGTCGCAGTTGCCACATCACACCACTTCTCCCCGACCTGCACTGGCTACCAGTCAAGCAACGGATTGACTTCAAGGTTTTGTCGCTCACTTTTAGGTCCCTTCATTTAATGGCTTCAGCCTATCTGTCAGATCTACTCCCCCACCAGGCCAAGCATCGCACCATCTGCTTTTCGGAATCTAACTGTTTACCCATACCTCGTACAAACCTCAAATCCTTAGGAGACCGTGCCTTTAGTTTCTATGCTCTCAAAGCCTAGAACTTACTCCCGAGTTGCGTTACGTCATCCACTGACTTGGCCACATTTAAAAAGAACTTAAAAACGCACCTATTTAGGACAGCCTTTAGTGGGTCCATGTGATTCGTTCTTCATGTACTTATAAGTGCTGACACTGTTGCATGCTGCCACTAACCACACGCATGCTGACCCTGTGCATGTCACCCCTAACCATGTTATTGTTACTGTTTTACCAAGCATGATACCACTCACCATTTGATCGCGTTTCCTCTGCAGCAAATGTAAAGCGCCTAGAAAGAGATTTGAGTTCTCTTGAGGGCGTTTAGTCAAGTGTACTATTATTATTATAAACCCAGTTGTAGATTAATACTATTAATAAATTTGTATAACGCCTTTATAGAGCTTAATCTTATTTAGACACTTTACATGGATTTTTAATCTGAGCCCTGAAGTCTACCTGCCTGGCAGGCTGGTGTGGCCTCGTCTACAAAAATCGGTAGTCTCCCTCTAGAATACGTTGAACTTGGCTTGGGGACAAAGGGTTCACCTTGTACGACCAAGGTCGTGGACTCGAGCCCATCGACATTTCCGAAGCCTGAATAGAGACTAAAGTCTCCTAGGTTGATATGCAAATGAATCCAATTTTTTTATTTGTTTGAACTTGGGTGCTGAATGCATTTCTTGGTCTACGGTGCGATCCACTAGGGGATCAAGTCTTTGGCCCTCTTCTCCATGCACTTCGTTGAGAGCTATGAACAAGCTAGTTATGCCGGTGGCCGGCCAAGGCAGTTGGCTCAGGCGCCGCCGAGACTTCACTCGAGTATTCTGCTTCGGATTATGCTCTGTGAATAGCGCCTGAGAATGAAGTTCGTGGGCTACAGACCAGCAGCTGTTCCTTCTGGCCATTTCCCTTGTCATCTCGGGCGACTGGGGCAGTGGGGGAAAGGCTTAGCAAAGCCCACTGCCGTCCTCTTGCCCAAGCGAGCACAAGCCTAACCGGGCTGTAGAATCGACCTAAATGTTGGGCAGTGAGTGCTTTTGCTAATCTAAAGTGAGCAAGTCTGTATAAATCTTAGGAAAACATGTCTCACCGACTAAAAAGAACTTTATTAAAATTGGAGCTTCGGCATATAAATACAATTATTGCATTATACAGTCAATATGTAATTGATGCAGGGGCTGGATCCAGTTTGAAAAACAATGGAGATTTGCTGCTTGCACAAGAATGGCACTAAACGGTCACGTGGCTGTTGCCACATACAAGTCTGGGCGTATACAGCATCAGCCATCTGCACCGAAAGTGATAGCTGCTTATGTTGACGGAATGCAATAAATGTAGAAAGGTACGCCCTCGGATATAACGAGCGAACATTTGTACAACATATAAAGTACAGCCGAGAGGTTGTGCTTGGAATGATGAACGATGGAATATTGGCTGTGACACTCTAGCCAAACACGACAGCTCGACGCCAGACCCAGTTACGATTCTGAGCACTGGCATTTAACTCAATCCAAAAGCTAATGCTAGAAAAAGTTTAAAAAAATTGTCACAGGTTCTCAACGAACACCTCAGCAGCCAAAATAAAAGTGGCCACTAGCTGGAATGCTAAACTTTAGAAATTGGTCTCCACCGTCGATAAGGGAGGTCTATACGAGTGTGCTCCCTCGTGAGGCTCTATGGCATCCAGGTCTGTCTCGGGGGTGTCCAGTTGGTCAAGGTCAGTCTCTATGGTAGCTGCATTGATGCTTGCGACACTGTGCCACGGTCGTTGAACGCTGGCCTGAGGCGGTGCAGCAACCGGCTCCTGTCTGCCATTAATGCTGCCGATGCTCTTCCAATGAGGCGGCCCCTGCTGCTGATGCAACGCTGCCGGAGGGGGCACCGCAGGAGGGGGCACTGCTGGCCTGCTGTGAAGGGCCCTGCCGGAGCCTGGCAGGTATCGCTGGTGATCGAGGTGGCCGCCGTGTGTCGATCCGGCATCGATGTCCGTCTCGAACGGTGCATGGTAAAACGACGGTGCGCCGCTTTCAAGGGCATCGGCGCTGGCGGCTCGCTTCATGGCATCGCTGCGTCCGCCGTGCGGCAAGGCATCGGGCCGGCTCGACGGCGAGCCGCGGCCGTCGTCGAGCAGGTCCTGACTGCGAGCTCGAGGCCTGGCGCCGGCCGGTCGCTGAGTTTGCTGAGGCTGGCGCGGAGCGCCGCTGCCGCCACCGGCTCCCGGGTAGGGGTAGGACGGCTGTGAGCGGTCTGCCCGCGGCGCGTAGCGATCCTCCGGCGCCGACCGGTCGCTGGGCCGGCCGAGCGCATCCCCGCTGGGGGTACTGTAGCGCGGAGCCCTCGTTCCCGCTCCGTCGCCAAGCCCGTCCCGGCTGCCCGAACGATAGGCTGGCACCGGCCTGCCGTCGTCCAAAGTGTCGCGGCTAGCCGGTCGGTAGAGCTGAACCGGTGGCGCTTGGGCAGCTGGGGCCGGCGAGGCGCGCGAGGACGAGCCATCGTCAAGGGTGTCGCGACTGCGCGATTTGTGAAACGGCTCCTTGACCACGGTGTCAAGCGTGTCTCGGCTGCCCGAGCGATGGAAAGCGTCTTTTGCGATACTGTCGAGAGTAGCAAAGGTGTTGAACGTGTCGACGCTAGCCCTGCTGGCAGAGCGCGGACCGGCGGCGGAAGCCGGAGCAGCATATGGGCCAGTTGGCTTCACCATGCCGCTGGACGGGCCCAACTTGCGAGCGCCACTGCCGGCAGCTGGAGGCAAGTGACGGCTGAGGTCGATGCTAGCCACGTCACTGTTCTCGTAGACCACCTCGCCATACAACGGGCGAGGCATGACGGCTACCTCGTGTTCCAGCTGAGGAGGACTGGCGGCCTCATCTGGAGAAGCTCGAAACACGTCGTTTCCGTAGACATACTTCTCGTTGTGCAGGGGAGTCTCCGAGCCCGACTCGGAGTGCTGATCGACTGAAAGACGCCGCGAACGGCCGTCAAACAAACGAACACACGCTTCGGAGTCGGCAGGCAAGCAGCACAGAGGAGAGGTGCACACGCTGTCGTGGTAAGGTCAACGGGAACCGCGATACCAGCATGAGAATCACGAGCCGTGCACAAACGAGTCACTCACAGCCAGCGCCGTTCATTTTTGACTTGGTCGTTTCCGGTGTATCAGTGCTAGTTGAGTTATGAGTAGCATCGGCCAGCTTTAGCCGCGATGGCGTAAAGGGTCCTGGAAGACAATGAAGCAGCTAACACAATAGCATGTGGCGACGTTGGATCCCTAAACGGTGTGAAGACATTGTGGGGGAGACAAAGGGCAGAGAGACAGGAGACAGGCAGAGACAGGAGACAGACAGACAGACAAAGACAGACAGACAGACAGACAGACAGACAGACAGACAGGCAGGCAGGCAGGCAGGCAGGCAGGCAGGCAGGCAGGCAGGCAGGCAGGCAGGCAGGCAGGCAGGCAGGCAGGCAGGCAGGCAGGCAGGCAGGCAGGCAGGCAGGCAGGCAGGCAGGCAGACTGACTGACTGACTGACTGGGACCGACAGAGAGACAGAGAAAGAGAGAGACAGATCAAGTGAGAGATATAAGAGACACGGGCAGCCAGAGAAACCGGTATGTAATTTAAGATTTCTTAGACGTCTAAGGGAATCTCATGCCTCCTGACCATTGAGTCACACTGACTTGCTCATATGTAAGCACAGTGCAGTAGCACTAACAAAACACAAGTATCAATAACCGTATGGCCAATAATAATCTAGTTTATCACCGTGTCCTTAGTCTCACAGGCATACCCAGCAGCCAAGCAGCAGCCTTGTGCCATTAAACTAAGAAATAACCGGAAGTGCATGATTACAGAAGCAAGCTGAAAAAAACAGCATTAATGCTAAAATATAACAATTTATTTATATAACTCCAAGAGAAATTGATTTCTATTAAGGCACTTTACATTATTTCATACTTTACATGCCACAGGGCTCGGACCTATCACATCCGTCGTTTGAGATGAGCATCTTACCCTTAGACCAAACCGATGCTTAAAAAAATACTAGCTGATTTAACAGCCTCTTTTTGTATAGCGACAGAAGAGCCTTGACGGCTATCACCACCGCTTACAGTGGCGCTAAAGGATCGACCACCACAGGATTCGAAACCACGACTTCGAGGCCGAGGTCGTGAAAAGCAACTGCCTTACCTAGTGAGCCATTACGGCTCACCGTTATGCTAAATGCCAAGGCCATACAACCAGCAAAACCAAATTCCAGTGCACAAATGTGATTGCCTAGCGCTAAAAAGCTGCAGTAATAATAATAACAATAACAGTAAGACATTTGCATAGGACACCACATGCGAACCCATAAAAATTAAATAAGCAATAGAGGCTAAGTGAAAAAAATTACTACATATTCCGATACCAAGCAAAACTGCTGTCAACAACAAAGTCAGACGTGGCTGTTTTAAAGAAAATACCAGAACTTAAAATGCGTAGCGCCAGAAACATTACTTCGTCCAGAATGAGCAGGCCAGAGGCTGAGGCTTTAGCCCCCCCCCCAAAGACGACGGCTAGAGGTGCAAGGTGCAACTCATCTGTCACGAATAGGTCCCATCTGCCCAATACGGCCAAGTTTCGGCCACTAAGCTTCCATGGATGGGCTAGAGGCATACGGAGCAGCTATAGAAGCTCGTTTCTCAGGAGGTAGTGGCGATTTTTTGATCGCCCGAAAGCGATGGTGATTGCCGTAAAGGCTCTTCTGTTGCTTCACGTGCTGTTAAATCAGCAGAGATTTGTTAATAGGGCCATGCCCTGGATGAACTCCAGAGAAGCACTATCACGTGTTTTTATTTTATTAGATGGGGCTGAAAAGTGTTTGAAACCTCGATGTGCATGTTAAGTCTGCTTCGGTAATGGGACTAACATAACTTTTTTTTTTAGAGATATATATTTTTTTGAGACTGGCTAAAGAGGCTAACAGGCAATTCCTCTTTTAGACTAGTCCAAGAGGGCTGTCAGGTGGTATGATGTGCCTGCGATGCAAAGCTTCGGGCTCTCACACTGCGGACATTAATTTTGGTTTAGACAAGTCGTCATACGACCTTTGCGACCTTTCGAGGCAGTTTCACACCCTCTAGAAATGCTCATACCCATGCACTCAGAGATGGCTAAGGAAACTTTCCAGGCGGCATGTCGAGGACACCCAGCTTCTGGGTGTTTCATCGAAGGGAGTTCTGTTTTCTTTTTAGATGCATGCACCTGGTTTGGCAGCGCTTTCGGGGCACAGCTTCAAGCTCTCCGCGTCTCAGCTTACTCGACAAAATCGCCGTGCTGGTGTTCAGCGTTGTGTTCGACACCGCCATACGTGTCGATCGATTCGACGAACGAGCCGACGCTCGCCGCTCGAAGTACTGCTTCTTCCGCTGGCGCGACTTGGCACACCAGCAGAAGACAAAGACAAGCGCCACGATGATGACAAAACTGGCCACACCAAGGCCAACGCCAAGGTCCAGCAAATAGGGCTGCGAGTCGACTATCGTCTGATCTGCAAGAGTGAATAGGCAAGCCAGTTCGAGACTGCCACGACAGCAGAGGAGTCTGCCTCGCACTGCATGCACACCGTTGCCGAAGGAGGCTGCTGGGAGCAGCTAGCTTTCCACTCCATTTGCAGAAACAGATTTTCAGAAACAGAAGCAGGCGAAGCAGTAGGAGCAGAGGAGCAAGGTGCAGTGCGAGGTTGCGCAAGATGCTCACCAAGCTCGCACAGGAACGGCAGCTGCTCGCTGCAGTCGGCCTCGTCGCGCCGGAAGTCGATGACGACGGGGCACTTGCCGGTTGAAGTTGAACTACCAAACGGCACGGCCACCCAGGCGCGAATCTGATTGCTATAGTCCTGCTGCTTAGCTTTCACAACAGAGCCAAGAGAGACGAATGCCGCCGGGGCGTCGTTCACCGGCTCGGCGAGACGAGCATTCTCGAGGCGACACATCTGGCTAGCCCGGTCGTATGTCGTCACTCCGCCGTAGTAACGGTAGCAGCGGCCGTCAACGTTTGTGTATCCAAAATAGCAGAAGCCTGCACGATGCCACGTGAACGCCATCGCACATCGAGCTCGGTCACGGCAGCAAGCAAGGAAGAAGGAAGGCGAGAACGTTCGTGTGTGGTTAAGCAACACTTGCTTGACCGCTCAAGCACTTGCCTTCGACGATGCTGAAGTTGTTGGCATAGAACGGCACAAAGAGCACCCCGGTGAGATTGTAGTCATCGTAGTAGTCCCAGATGGATGCATTGACAGTATCGACGGTCTTGAAGTTGCCCCAAAAATTATTGGTGGCAGTGAGGAGCTGCTTGTTGGACCCATATGGCATTTCGGACCTGCAAGCACGCGAGCAATTGCCCGGAGCATCTGCATGAAGGGTTCGAATGCTGGCACGACACGCTCATGCACAACAAGCAACCAACCACGAAAGCACCTTTACAGCTGCCGACTCAACTTACGCAGATCGGTTGTGAGTTTCGAGCTCGTAAAAGAAGTCCATGTTGACAAATATGTTTTCTGTTACTCTCTTGGAGTAGCCATAGGCAAAAACCGCGGTGTTGTTCACAGAGACTCGATACTTCTCCCCTGGCGTGTTGTTGTAGAACTGGTTTTTGTATACGGTCTGCTCATCGGTTACTGCAGGTGTGCCCCACAAGTCCAATGTGTGTGCTCCCGTGTTTTTGTACAGCACATTACCTGGGCAAAGAGTAAGACACATGTGTGACTATGCTGGAGGGGTGGTCTGAGGTGGGTCACAATATTAGTTTCACTCGTCAATGTTTACTATACTTAGTCCTTGTGGTGCCAAACACAGTATATCAGCCCACACAACTTCCTAAGTAATAGTGCTTCTCAGAAAGTAGCAATGTTTGCCAGAGTAAGCAAAATATAGCTTCAACTTTTATGCAGATGACAGAACTGCACGTGTGCTTGATCCCTGCCTGCCTTCCAGCAAAGCAAACTTTCTCAAATTCGCTGCAGTGTGTCTTGCTGACGTTTGCACTTGGAAAAGTGTCAAGCCTTCACCTGTAAACTTTCTCAAGTTGAATAATGATAAAACAAATTACCTGTTATGGGCAACCCTAGTGGTGCTCGGAATGAGAAAAGGCTAACCCTCTAAATGAGCTTGGCCAGCATATTTCTGTAGTTTCTGCAAGGATATAGGCTTCCTGTTAAAAAAAGACCTTTCCCTGGACAACATTAGCTCTGCAGTCAAGTGTGCCTACTTTCAGCTATGTAACATTGCAAACGTGTGCTCAGGCTGGGATACTGCAGCCAAGCTGGTTCATGGATTAGTGACATCCATATCGACTTCTGTAACTCACTACATCCATACCTTCCGACCTAAGCAATAAGCTGCTTATGATTGGCAAGAAACTCTGCAGTGAGGCTTGTGTCTTGACAGTGTTGCAATTGCCACAGCACACCACTGCTCACCAACATGGACTGGTTCCACTTGAATCAGCATGTCGACTTCAAGGTTTCATTTTTAGGCATCTCCATTCTCTTGCTCCTGCCTGCCAATCTGAGCTGCTTTCCAGTCAGGCATTGTACACACTTGCCTCTAACTCGAGTCATTTAGCTGCAGCCATACCTCTAAACCAATATCAAGTCCTTTAGAAATCATGCTTTTGGTTTGCGTGATCCCAAAGCCTGAAACTCACTCCCGACTGATAACACGACAGCCCCACACGAAATTTAAGGCACTAAAAACGCACATACTCTGCACAACATTTACAGAGTCGTTGTGAAATTGCCATTTCCTTATGAGTGCTGATACTATGCATTGTGCCGTGATGGTGCACTAGGTAAGGCAGTTGCTTTTCACGACCTCGGTTACGTGGTCGTGGGTTCGAATCCTACGGTGGATGATTCTTTATCGCCACTGCAGGTGGTGGTGATAGCCGTAAAGGCTCTTCTGTCGCCATACAAAAGAGGCTGTTTAATCAGCTTGTATTTTTATTATGCATGTTATAACTAATCAATTGACTTGCTTTTTTATAGAATATGTCGAGTGAATAGAAAGATATTGATTGCTCTTCTAGTGCCATAACAATTTTATTATTAGTAGTATTGTTGTTACAAAGTATCTCTACTTGTAAAGCCAATGTAGCACTAGACAGGGACCGCCAAGTTGCTGTCAATAACAGTAGGTCTAATGAGGCTAATAAAGGTAGGCCATCGTCAGTCCACATGGATACCACTAGTGTTAAATGATGAATTGTTACGGCCTACTGGCAAATGAAATAAGCAGCTGAAATCAATACTCGAAGCTGGTGACAGAAATTGACCACTTGTCTGCCAATGGAATGGCTGCTACTAATTAGGCTACCCAAACCACAGGCATGTCTCCGGAGATCATCGAGGCTTCAGTTTCTGTCTAAACGTGATGCTCAGGGCAACCTTCCGTGAAGAATTTCAGCTGACCTGAGCCTATGGGTGTCTGCCTTGGCTAACCGTGGCTGCTATGCTATACAGGTGTCGATATTGCATTCCAAGCGTTATCTACTGTCGGTACAACCTTAGTTAGCCGAAGAAGCACCTCGGACAATAAAAAAAAGGAGTATAGCAGACCTAGGAGTGGGTGGTTAAGTAATTCAGCAGCATAGGACTTAGTAGTAGCAGCCAAAGACGGGGTTGGAAGGGGGTTCCAAAATCGACAGCAGCAGAAAACATGTCATCGAAGTATAGGAACAGTAGAAGAAGCTTTGCATTCCATAAAAATAAGAAGAATAGGTCGTTTGTATAGCACCCAAAGAGAACTTAATCAATATCCAGGTGCTTGAAAACTTGCTACGATAGAATCAATAGCAAAGGATTAGTTACATGCCCGATACCAAACTTGCGAATGCAAAATGAAGCATATCCCAGCATGCTAAAGCAATATGAAGACGGCGAGACCAGTTACTAAGACCTCTGGGCTAGTAACATGCACTGAATCATGAACAGGTACAAATTTAATGCACACCAAAAAAGGACAAGTACACTGGAACGAAGGAAAAGCTGACCAGAAAATACGAATCTTGAGCTGAGACTTAATAGATGCAGGGTCACTGCAGGTAGAGACTGTAGCCGGAAGCAAGCTCCTGCTTTCGGTACATAAGAGCTGAAGGCTCGATCACGAAAGACTTCAATTTCAGGCAATGGGAGGCGAGATGACCAGATGCTGAGGATTACAGGTGCAAGAGCACACTGAAGGAGCAAGGTCGGGCAGGTAGGCTGGTGAAAGCCAGTGAAGTGACTCGTAGAAAAGGCTAAGGATCTTGAAATCGGTTGAATGCTAAGCTCCATGGAAAAAAGCATATGTCACCTAAATTCTCCAACTGAAAGAGTTGAGAGCCAATATATGGTGTGAAATCACAGCCGAGATTTCCTATAAGCTAAACAGTAGAACTAAACGGCCTGTTTCATAAGTACAAACATGCTTCGGCAGGTCGTGTGAATAAGTACCACATACTTTCGACGTTGCAAACAGTAGATGCCATGACTCAGATGGTGATAAGGAAACTATGGCTGAATCACTGCTTCGGTCTTTCTATGAATAGGGTGCACAGGTTTCTAGAATTGGCAAACACTTGGAAGCAAGCCATGTGGCAGCTACTGACAAGTGGTCACTACAATCGCGAGCATACGCTGAAGCATTTTACAATGAACATCGTAAATAATCATGTGGCCAGAGTGTAATATTTAATTGGTAAGACGGTACTTCGTTACTAGTGATCATGATGTCTACCAAAACGTCAATCCATTCTAGCAAGCTACCAAGAAGGCTGTCAGCTGTCTACTTTCTGACAGCTCTTTCGGCAGGCCGAATCAACAGCTGTCTCTCACGTTTTACAAATAGTTATCTAATTATCTAGTAATTCCCACTTTTTCTCCAGAAAAGGATAATCTCTATTAACTTGCAAAAAAATATCTTGACAGTGGGCGACACACAAAATTTGCAGAAGGGCGGCATATGCATACCATGACAACTTGTAATAAAAAAGGCACAATCAACATTTGACTTTGACTTGACGTTTGACAACGTTTAACTTGACGATACACATGTAACTATTGTCAACATAATCTACTTTAATTACTTTACACATAATTTAGATTTAGGAGGAGATAGACTCTGTCATCGCAGTTAGTAACCAGTTCATCGGATCCTTCGTAACAGCTAGCACGAAAGCAACATTTTACAAATACTATTAGGTAGTCATTAGGCATACAATAAAGAGCAGTACCCCGTACGAGCACCACATATATATCAGCAATGCATTCGACTTACCAAGAAGGCATGGTAACTATAGGAACTTGATCGAGTGACCACATAGATCGAGTTTTACAGCAGGTTAAAAATGCACGGGGAAGATGTTCAACTAATGCAGACGTATTTCGCACAAGTAATATTGTAAATTATATAATAACGAGCGACTGCAGCAGCACGACACCACCACACTAGGTGTAAACAGAAATGTCAAAAAAGTCACAAAAATTAAAAATTAAACATCAAATAAACATTAAATGCTTAAAATTTAAATATTAAAATCTTCTCTTATCAGTGGGACGATGCCGCAATTACTGATATGGCAGAGGCTGACAGAAGCAATTTCTGAACACTGTGATGTTAAAGACTTGGTCCCCAGCTTAACTGACTGCTACAGCCAGCAGACGAATGGAAACATTGTGGCCAGTGTCAAGATCTATATATATATATATATCACTTGATAGATGCAACCACACATGTACACATGAGACAAACGTGCATGCCATCATAAACTCCAAAGCAGCTATCCAAACAACACACCGATTCTTACCGGTTAAATTAGCTATCACGTCCCTAATGTCGACAGTATTTAGATACTGCACTACATTCTTGGCAAAATAGTTGAATAATACAGATATCCGTTTGTAATAGTTGCCACTGATCTTCAGTACCTCACCATTTATATTGTAGACGAACACATTGTTGGATACGTTAGCATTCTTGAACTTGGTGTCAGCTATAACATGCAAGACATGTACACTTGACAAGAGTAACTGCAGTGCAGTCACATAATAGGACGAAAAAGCTTTATCAATACTAAGGAATTGCATTTGCTTAGTAGCACACTTACGCTTGTCTGAGTATAGCCAAATGAACACACTGCCGTTATTTCCCCACACCAGATTATTTGACACAGACAAAAAGTCAAGATTCTGTGTATATAGCAGAATATTCGGTTGAGACGTTAGGTTGAGAATATCCAGGCCATTATTTTCAAATGTGTTGCCAGCTGCAATGAAACTAGGATTCTGCTCTCCAACCGTCTCGTAACGTATAGATCCACCTTCATTTTGGTAGAATGTTGTGCCAATAACCTTATGAATACCGTCAGCACCTGCAAAACAACTTCCTTAGTGACGACTACCTTAGCTACAAACACATCACAGTTGTCTCAGATCTCCACTCTACCTGGATAAGCAATCCCGGAAGCCGGGAGTGTAACCACCTCTGCAATAAAGCCGTACTGGCCTGACGCAGGTGAGGCATGTACCATTACACCTATTTGATTCTGAGGGAGCCATTGTTGTCTCTGCGAACTGAAGTAAACAGTGGTCTTGTATATTCGTCGTCTGTCAGCATCTGATGCATTATACCATAACCTTTGCAACAAATATCTGTCAGAGAAGTCGGGACCATCAAAAATGTCTATGTAATTACGGGAGAAGTTGTCGTAGTACATATTCAACTGTAAGGAAAAAACAAACGAGACGTCGGAATGACATACTCGTACGGAGCACACTTGTGTTGGTGTAGCTACACTGCACCAAAAAGTTAAGATAAACATAGTCCAGCAGCAGAGATCCGTGTCAATGAGCCGGAAGTACTATTGTCAATGCAAAAACACTATGTACAACGGAGGCAGTTACTCATGAAAGAAACAGAGAGCTGCCGTGCGATCGTACCATGACAAATACCAGCCCAGCCATGACAGCAAGATATATTCGCCATCGACAAGCCAGGTAAATTGCTCAGATTTAACAGGGCATTCAGTGCATTGCAGCACTTGGAATAATGCAATACGTAGATAACAGAGCAGCGACAATCCAGAAAAGCACTACCTCTTTCTGTACTACAAAGGCATATGGAGAAACAGAACCAAACTTTCGTCACACGGAACAACTCACTGCCATCTCTACTGAAAATTACGATTATGTAAAATGGACCATTAAAATTAGAACACTGTTTCAATTCAAATAGCCATGCGATGAAAGACAGCACTACCGGAAGAACATGCAGAGAGCTAGCTAGCTGGTGCACATGATGCTGCATGCAGTGCCTGGACTATCAGCATGTGCTCATACACTTGTTGCTGACCTGCAGAAAACGAATTCCAACAGTTCGGTCACCACGTGTGCTCCTTAAAACCTTTACACAGTCCCGTCTGAAAAAGTCGTACTTGTAGTAGACCAGGACACGGCTGTCAACGTCTATCACTTTGCCTGCACTGCACATATCGATGATACCAAACGATCTGTAGGGTATTGCACTAGCATTCAAAGCCACGAACGACGACGGTAAGTCCGTATTGGTTTGCCCGTTCAAAACTAAAAAGAAACGGTAAGACACTTAAACCCTACAAACAATGCACGAACACTAGTTTCGTGCTACACTTGCAAGATGCTTTATTGTGCAATGAAGATAATATTAGACGAAGCACAATCGACCCAGAGCACAACTAGCATGCTGAGAACATACAGCTGCTCCTTATTCGGCGCCAGGCTGGTGTACTTTACTAAGTCAATTAATTCTATTAATTAATTCTACTAAGTTAATTGCAATAGCTAACTGTAAGACTGGACACATAGGTACAAGATTTGCCCGAAGTACATGGACCAATACTTTTTTTTTACATTGATGCCAAATACACTCAAAGGTTCAAGTATTTAGACGGTTCAGTTTGAGCCCGTTGCAAGAAGCCCAAGCTACACAAATTAATACCTAAATCAAGCCGTCTCTGAAGGCAAAACTCTGCCAAGAAGGAATTTTGTCAAATACCTGCTTAAAAAACATAATCTCTTTAATTATTTCAAAAGCCCAGAACCGAATGTTTAAGTTCAATTGAAATAATTCACCTACTGAAGCTAATGGGTCTACGCCCAAAGGGAAAGTGCTAGCTATTACCGACCTAAGTTATGGGCTAGAGTCCGGCAGAAAGTCATTCGCTTTTACCTGCTACAAGACAGCCCATTGAAAGAATTGAAATTTTAGACAAGACATACATGCATGCATACATACATACATACATACATACATACATACATACATACATACATACATACATACATACATACATACATACATGCATGCATGCATGCATGCATGCATGCATGCATGCATGCATGCATGCATGCATGCTGAACCCACTCACAAAAAGGGTTATATGCTCGATCAAATACTCTCTCATAAGTGTAAGCTACCATCACCTACTCTTATCAAATTCTGCTCATCTGACTAAACGTGGATCTCATCCAGTCTACAGTCGTTCCTTGTTACTTCACATTTCGATTTTTTGCAACTTCACTCTATCGTGGTGTTTTTTCAATATATTCATTAAAATTTGATCGATATAGTGAAAATGATAAAGTGTGTACTCGGTTGTCTGAGTTAATTATTCAACCCTGAATTACAATTAAAATTTCTGTACATATGGACTACAGGCCTATGTAATCGAGCACCCCTACAAATCCTACAACGCCAGGTGCAGCTGCTTGACCACGCCTTGTGTGTGTACAAGAACTTTTTCCTTAAAAAAAGTATGAAACCAAGCCAATCAGAGCTTGCTGTTCAACGATTGGTTATTCTATCCTCTAAATGTACAATAGTAATAACACGATATTTGTAAGGTCTAATATCTTATCTTCTCTTTGAATAATACATTGGGTAATACGAGTCATGGTGATTAAAGGGGCATTCTTTCATGTCCATAGTGCTCTAACAATGTTAAAACCCTATTTAGAAGGTCGTGAACAGATTTTCCATGTTATACCTACGAAAATATTCGATTTATAAATAAAGAATCCTACTATGCAGACATTCACTCATGGAAATTGAATCTGGAACTGATCAACCAAGATAAACAAGGGAAAATTGTACAGTGTTTCCCCTCCTCTGCCTCTAGAGTCCTCCGTGAATTGCGAAACCTCAAGACCCTGATGGCACACTAGGTAAGGCGGTTGCTTTCACGACCTCGGTCCCGAGGTCGTGGGTTCGATTCCTGTGGTGGGCGATTCTTTATCGCCACTGCAAGCGGTGGTGATAGCCGTAAAGGCTCTTCTGTCGCTATACAAAAAGAGGCTGTTAAATCAGCTAGGATTTTTTTTGACATCGTTGCTGTCCACGAGAAAATATCTTCTTCGATCATACTGCTCAATCTCATTTCAACATGAAATCATTAGCAGAATGCTACAATACAACACTAGCTGACACGCTGGTAGAGTTTACCCCTCTGACTAAGCCCATTGTTCGCCCTCGCCCATATGGCCTATGGTTTGCTTCAGGCTTTAAACTAGCTGGGCCTATTAAACGTAAGCTTGACAAAGCATACATAAAATAAGGACTGACTGTCCCTTGTCAGGATACAAAAACTATTGCAGATCAGACCACTCCATCCTAACAAACACCAAAGCTAGTTACTATCAAAAATATTGTATCACAAATGCACAATCTGAAAATGCTGATGTCTCCGATCGACCTGCTCCCACATCAGTTCCTTACCTAATGATCGTTATGGAGATCCAGCCGATCGCGTCACTAGCTTCGTTGTCAGCTAGACAGATAAGACCAGAGATTACATCTATAAGGAGCAGCATCCCGTCTGGACTCCAGTCGCTCAATAACAACCACACAGGACTCCTTTCTCTCAATTCCATGCAGCACTTCAATATCTACATTCAAAGAGGCATTGAGTGACCTCATCCAGAAGGTCATCTTCCAGCCAAAGAAAACTAGTAGTCCTCCAGACCCTATTAAAAATGTGCTATTTCTACGTTGCATAGATCTGCTGCTGCTGCTTGTAAGTAATAAATAAATATGACCTTAGCCTTACGTCATACCCATACACCATTAATAAGGCCACTAATTAGGAAAGCAACACTAGACCAACAGAACTTGAGCAACCTCCATGCATTCTCACTACTACCGTTCCTATGAAAAAGATGGGAACAAGTTGTGGCAGATCAGCTGAACTAGTAGATTGAAACTTCAAACCTAGCAAGTGAGATCCCGTTTGGTTTTAGATCTGATCAATCCACTCTGTCAGCATTGCTTAGGGCATAGGACGACCTTCTCAGGAATGCAGACTTGGGTACAGTTTCTCTGATTGTTCTACTTAATATTTTGCCAGCATTTAATATTATTGATCGCTAGGGCCGGTTCTTTTCACGGTTTATACTCTCCCTCTTGCCGATGTGATTGCCAAGCACAATCTAGGCTTTCACTTCTATGCGATGACACTCAGTTGTACCTTTGCTTTGATCCCTCTCTGCACTACAGCATGTCAAATTCTCTCAACTCCCCAGCTGAATGTATTGATAACCTCCGCAAATGTCCTTAAATTGAATGATGGTGAAATCAACTTACTAGTTATGGGCAAGCCAAGTGTGATTCAGAAATTAGAAAAGCTGACACTCAAAATAGGCCCTGCCAGCATATCTCCTGTTGAATCTGCAAGAAATCTGCGTCGTGCTTCAGAGCGATCTTTCGTTAGACGACCACATCAGCTCCACAATCAAGTCTGCCTACTTTCAGCTTACATAACATTGCTAAAACCCGGGCGTGTTTAGATAAGGATACCACATCTAAGTGGCTCATGGCTCTAAGTTGGCACATGCATTTGTGACATTCCATCTTGACTTCTGTAACTCATTGCGTGCTGGCCTACGACCATGTGCAATCAGGCGCTTACAGTTGGTGCACAACTCTGCAGCAAGGTTCGTCTGTCGTGAGCGTCGCCCACCTGCACTGGCTACCAGTCAAGCAATGGATCGACTTCAAGGTTGTCACTCACTTTTTAGGTCCCTTCATTATTTGGCTCCGGCCTATCTATGACATCTACTCCCCACCAGACCAAGCATCGTACCACCCGCTTTTCGGAATCTAACTGTTTACCTATACCTCGTACAAATTTCTAATCCTTTGGAGACCGTGCATTTAGTTTGTATGCTCCCAAAGCCTGGAACTCACTCCCAACACCCCCTGACTTGACCTCATTTAAAAAGAACTTTAAAACTCACCTATTTATGACAGCATTTAGTGGTTCCCTGTGATTCATCCTCTATTGTGCTTATGCATGCTGATAATGTTGCATGCTGACACTAACCACACGTGCATGCAGACCCTGAGCATGCCACCCCTAACCATGTTATTGTTGTTGTCTATCAAGCATGATACCACTCACCATACGACCCTGTTTCATTTGCAGCAAATGTAAAGTGCCTAGAAAGAGATTGAGTTCTCTAAGGGCGCTTAGTCAAGTGCATTATTTTATCTTTGTCAAGTCCTTCTTCAGCGCCTCTCGTTGCACCTGGGTTCAATGACACTCCCCTGCCTGGTTCAGATCTTATCTCAGTGGGAGACCCGGGGTATTGATGTGACCTGACGAAGGTCATCCTAAGAACCACCGAAGTATGGGGTAATGCATTGTCAGTGCATTGTCTGCCGATTTTCATGGTTTATACTCTCCCTCTTGCTGATGTGATCGCCAAGCACAATCTAATATACTCTCCCTCTTGCTGATGTGATCGCCAAGCACAATCTAGGCTTTCTCTTCAATGCAGATGACACACAGTTGTACCTTTGCTTTGACCCCTCCTAGCCCTCGAGCATGTCAAATTCTCTACACACCCTTGCTGCTTGTATTGATGATTTCGAACGTTGTTAAAATTTGGGCTAGCTTAGACAGGGATCCTATATCCAAATTGGCCCATGCACCTGTGACCTCCTGTCTCAACTTCCGTAACTCACTGCTAGTTGGTCGACCGGCAGTCAGGCATTATCTGTTGATGCCAAACTCTTCTGCTAGGCTTGTCTGTCATAAGTGACGAAGTTGCCACATCATGTAACTTCTTGCCGACATGCCCTGGCTCGCAGACAAGCAATGCATCGACTTCAAGGATCTGTCACTCACTTTTATATCCATCCATTCTTTGGCTCCAGCCTACTTGTACCATCCACTTTTCTGAATGTACTCGTTGAGCTACAGCTTGTGCGAACCTCAAATCCTTTAGAGATCATGTCTTTAGTTCGTATGCTCCCAAAGCCTGGAACTCACTTCCGACTGGTGGCACGACATCCTCTGACCTGACATTTAAAATAAGCTAAAGCACACCTATTTATCACAGCATTTAGTGGCTCCATGTGATTCGTCCTTTGTCTGCTTGTGTGTGCTGACACCATGCATGCTGCCACTAACCCTATTTGCATGCTGACCCTATTCATGTCACCTCTAACCATGATATGCTTGTTGTCATTGAGCATGCTACCACTAAGCATTCGATCGTGCCTCCTTTTCAGCAAATCTAAAGTGCATAGTAAGAGATAGTTATATGAGGGTGCTATATAAATGTATGATTGTTATTATTATTACTATCATTAGTACCATGACTGGATTCAACTAACAGTGGAATTGTGAGGGTGAAAGACCATGGTGCACGGTTGTTCCTCTTTCCGGTGACAGAATTATACACAGCATTAACAGACTTATGGACGAGCATAGAACTTCGATCTTGTAAGAAGGTTCTGGGATTCCACGAGCTTGTTTCTTGGGGAACGACTACATTTGGCAGCAGGGCAAGTACCTGAAGCATACAGAAACGCTCCTAAAAAGTGTCTCACTGAAGCAGCTATCAGAGTCATGAGTTGGCCAAGTCTGTCGGCTGACCTAAATCCCACAGCTCATTTTACGGCATTCTGGAGCGTTGTCTGAGGTCTGATGCAGTGCCAGCTACAACTCCAAAAGAGGCGTTTAGCCGACTTCAGTACTGTTGGGATGCAGAAGGTTTAAGCACTATACCGCTGCTTATAAAAGAGATTATAAAAAACGGTCAAGAACCTGCCTCCAATTTTATTATTATTTGAACTGAAAATAATATTGTTACTTATGCAAGAAGTTAAGTATGCATCTAGTATACAATGTTCAGAAATTCATTATGTATTCTTGTGTATGGTGAGTCAAAAGTCATCAGCCGATATCGCGTGGACGTCCCTGTTCCGGATGGAACAAGATGTTCACAGAGTGCATTTATGCAATTCATTTGTATAGCACTCTTAGAGAACTTTATCTCTATCAAAGTACTTATTTATGCTGCACGGCTTGAGGCTAAGACCTTGGTCGTTAAAGGTGCGCACCTTAACCCTGGCTTACACCAAGACTTAGCTTACCAAGTGTGCTGATCCCATATCCGATATTACTCTGAACATTGCTGTTAAGAATGAGGGTGTCGTCGAGAGGCACTGTGAATTGGAATCCCCCAAGAGCGCAATTGCTCACATTGACATTTGACACCACGATACTCTGGTAAGTGGCCTCGACTGCAGCTCGCTTCATCTCGTGCAGGATGCCTGCAAAAACAAAAAGTAAGCACCTCACCAACACATCGTATCCCTGCTTCCAATGCCACAGCAACACCCTGGCACGGACAAGGAACACCACTTCTAATGTCACAGCGGCAGACCGGCACGGACAGAGAACCCTGCTTCCAATGCTACAGAAGCCAGTACACTGGCACGGACAGAGATCCCGACTCCAAATCTCAAAGAAACACACTGGCATCGACAGATTGATTCTCTGCTTCCCATTCGTCACAGCTGAGCCATCAATTGCCATTTCGCTTGGGTACCCATGGCAACCATTGCTAAAGCACAGCAGCCCTTTCAACCCATGTCCACCCATCGCCCAGAAGCTCGGTCGCCGGAACACCCATACTCATACCCAACTCCACGCAAAACTCCTCCTTTGACCCCGGAAGAACATGAGTATGGGTGGGTATGGGCATGGGTACCCAGTTGAAGGCTCTGCTAATAACCCAAAGCAGCAGCTATCTCAGCAGGTGTAGTCACATGTACTATGCTCACCGGCACCATAGATGTCAACGAATAGAAGAGATGATATGTCTTTGCTTGGTCCACTTGGCTTCTCGAAAGAGCGATACGCGAACCTTATGTTACCCCAGTAGTCGAAGCTCGGCGGCAAGTTCCTGCTGCCACAGCGCACGAACACATACTGCTGCGTAGCTGCACAGAGCACCAGATTGTAGTTCATCTGCTGGCCACACTCGTCGACCGATGACTCTGTCCCTGCAATGGCGAGCAGCAGCGGCTAAATTTGTAGCTAGGCCACCAACAAACCTGCGAGAGGGAAAGATGGCAAGCCATGCAGCCTCAATAGGGAGGAGAAAGAGCCAGCACAAAGAAGTCACCTTCGCATAGAAACGTCCTCGTCCAAAGGTCCTTGTACAGGTACAGCACGTAGTTGTAAGTATAGTACTCGTACAGGTCGCTTGTCGTCACAAAAACGTTTTCCCATTCGAAACCCATTGCGCGGCAGAACACCTGTGCTGTGCGGTCGTTGAAGCTAGGATCACACACAAGGCTCCACACGCGTGCAGTGGAGTTGTACAGGGTCAGGAATCCCTCGTTGCTTTTCTCTCCGCCACATAGCCACATGGATGCGTTCAACGTGGCCTGGCATTTGCCTTGCGGTGCTGCTCGGGGAGGCACAGCGAGTGCGGTAGTGTCCAAATACGTGGTACCTGCTCGGCGTCGTCGACCTGAACAAGGGCAAATGATTCAGATATAAAATATTCAGATATAAGATAAGGCAAAGCGCCGCAAGCATAGTCCTGCAAGTGGACAATCGTACATACTGCAACAACCCACACCCAAAATAGCTTTCTGACACAGCAACGTACCATAATCCGACAGATGCATGCTAAGGCACAAGTTCTAGTTTGCTCCCAATTAGGAAAATACTAACCGGGCATCTGATACAGTTTAAATGCATGTTCTACACACGAAACTTTGAACAAATGCCTTTCCAGAGTGAAATGCATGCATTCCCTAGTGAGTAAGCTCGACAGCGATAAGGCATTAACACAAATAGTTCTTTCTAAAACTTGCATTCTCGGAATTGCAGGCTTGAGTGGAGCTCAAGCTCTTTCACACTTCAATCGACATGCCATGCCTATCGAAAGACCCGAGCGCCTTTTTTGAGCAAGCCATGTGGCAGGTAGAATGGGAACACGATTAAAAAGACAGTCCCCTAAGAAGCTGGCAGTTCAGCTACATTGGGATAGCAGAGGGTCGAGGCAGCCTGGTGCAGTTGGACACCAGTTGCCGAGCCAAGGGCACGCTAGCCACTGCCAAAGTGCTGTGAAGTTAACCGAGCAGATTATGGTAATTACCTTGGCCTGGCGGGTCGTTGCTGCAAGGGAAAGTAGCCGAAAGCATAGGTGGGCCCTTCCCTCACTCACTTCGAAGTCGTAATCAGTCACCGCCTGGAGTTAGGTTCTCTTCCGGCACTTTGCTGTTCCCCATTTACTACTCGGGAGCCCCTTAGAGGAGTGGTCTGGCCAATGACATCGGCCATCATTTCTAAGCCGATTATACCAAACCTTTCCTGTCATTTAAATCACCGGCATCAGCTGCAGCGACTGATAAACAGAATGCTTACTTTCCAGGCATTCAGTCCTGAACATAGGCCAATTTACTTAAGCTTAACCATTAAAAATGAGCTCATACTTATAGGACAACCTGTTGCTACAGTATGACCGTCAGCATGTGCATGTCATGTGGGTGTTCTCTTTGTCAACTGCTTGACTCTTAAAAGTTGTATTCAGAAGACCGATTGCACAGCTACTCAATATGTTCGATCCGATCCCAGATTAGGGACTGCCTACAGCTACAGCTGGCTTAAGTGGCACTAGATCCATGCTTCTATCTGGAGTCAAATTCAATTCCAGCTTTTGGTATGCTTCCAAAAACAGACTACGAAAAATACCTCATAATAAATATGGCTCCGGGGTCGGTTAACACAAAAAGAAATTCAGCAATGGGTCACCTTTTCGGAAGAAATGACGATGGCTCCCTTTAAATAAATAGATAATAAGGAAAATTCTTACTCTGACCCACAATTCCTGCCATGGCTTGGCTTCTTTAAAACTCCGAACATAATATAACTCCGGTGCTGCATGGACAATAAACTAGCTGTTCCATTCCGGCGCTTAAAGATCGTTGGCGACAGAAGCTTTAGCTCTGTAGGTCCAAGACTGTGGAACTCACTTCCACGATTCTTATGCAATGACAACTACTTTCCTGCTGCCGACTATGGCTCATCCTTTCCAGCGGTCCTGAGCTGCTACTTCCATGCTACTCACTACCTCAACTGTTCTCCTGACTAGGCTATGCTTCCCACTTACTCTTTCTCGTATGAGAAGAAGTCTGTTGGCTACCGAATTCGTACCGAAAGCCCCTTTTGCTGTGACAGCGTGTAACACCCACTTAGTCTCTGCGGCTTTGTGGAGTTACAGACGGAGATGAATTACTTTATATTATATTACTAATTCATCGGTCACTGTAGCATCCTTATTTGACTGTGTGCAAGATCTGGAAGTGTGGGGGTTCTAATGTGTAGTGTTACTACCAAACGTGGTCAATTCACTGAACCCAGGCCATTGTCCAACCTTAAAATTGCTAAGGCCTTGTTTATGCTGCTCTGTCAGTAGCCCATTATCATTGTTACTGCAGTATTTTTCGCCGGGTTCAAACCCAGGGTTCAATGACTGGTGCTCTTAACCTTTGATCATTTTTGGGCACCAGTCGGCACTGCTCTGCTAGAGATTATCCAAATAATATAGCTGAGATATCCAAATCCTACTATAGCTTGACTATCAAAATAATAAGAATTGTATATAGCAGCCTGGGAGAGCCAAATATTTACATCGGTGCTTTACAACTTACTGCAAGAGAAGTAATAACCAAGAGCTAATTACAACCAATGTATCATACCATGAGAAGCATGCAAAAGCACACTAGTATTGTGCTTAGTCAAGAACACAGAACGATACTCAGAGCCTCTGGTTTTAGAGCCCCTGGTTAGTAACATGCACTGAATCATGCACCGGAAAGTGTGCATAGAGGAATAAAGACATCATCATACGGTGAAGGGAATGCAGAGGAGGAAATGCAACTTCAAATGAGACCTGAACGAGGTGCAGTCAGTGCAAGTGGTGACAGAAGCTAGAAGCCAATTTTAGTATTTCGGTGAACATAAGCTTATGGTGCGATCACTAAAAGATTGCAATTAAATTCCAACTCCATCCTGGCTACACTCCGACCGAGCTATGGCAAATCACTAGTCCACGATAATTCAATCACACACGGGCATTCAAATAATCAGGTTGCAGCAAAAACTTCCATGAAGTAGGAAAATTCCATTCCAGACATGTATGAATAACATTTAAAAAATCGAGGTGTATGGTACATGACCGTAGGTGAGAAGGCAGAGAAAAGTCTAACATATAAGTCATTTGTCTCTTTACAATGCTTGTTGCACATTAGTAGGTAAACGAAATGACACCTTGGTTTATATACTATCGGCACACAGGAGACAGCAAGGGCCAGATAAAGGCTAATTGTTAAGGCTGCAACGGTCATTTTCGACTGATTGTTAAGGCTGCAACGGTCATTTTCGACTGATGGGAAGTGCTTATTATTTTAAAATTCCCTTCTCAACGACATCTTGAGCAGTGTGTAGAATTTTAGTGCCATATTTCATGCAATAGATCAAGACGGTGCTCACTGCACGTATAACGCATGCTTCGATGCCAAAGTAAAAGCAAAGTTAGTGCCACCTAGACAGGTAGCACACAGTGATGATAAGTCAAAGTAGCCAAAAAGCCAACTGTACTCGTATATGCTGAATTGGCACGCCTGCATACCTGGTGTAACAATGTCCTTGATTGCCGGAAGGAACTTGATATGCCGGTTGGATCGGCCCTCAGCCACAAGCCTACCAAGCACTAGGAATCCCACATTGGGCAGAATGCGAAACTCGACACCAGGCATGATGGTAAGTGTCACGTTAGGCATGACGGTAACGTCTTGCACAACCAGATATGGGTTGGGGCTTGCTGGAATGATAAGGTCGGAGGTGACAAGGCCTCGGAGTGGCTTGCTGAGATCAATAATATTCTGGCGGTAAACACCCGTCATTGCCTATACGGAAAAGGGCAGGTCTGCTTACTGGTTCACAGGCAACACTCTTTTCTTAAATTAGGACAAGCTGGTCAACTCAATGCACAAGTACGATTTCGCAAAAAAAGTGTGCCGACCACGACTAGTCAGGCTTACCATGGCATTCAAATCAGCAGTCTGCAAGAACGGACTATATTGCACCAAAGCAAAGTTATTCCAGTCTTGGAAGTCAAAAATTTTAGATTGAATCTGAGACAGATCAAGAGTGCCCCACCAGTTATAAGATGCATTCAGTGTGGCGTCGATCGTGTCAGTGAGCAAATCAGCAACTAAAGCAAAGTTGAGTGAGTCACTGAAGATGTTCCGGGAAATGTTCACCTGTAAAACAGGAATAGCATTGATCTCTAATCACGACAAGTCTGTCTACATGCAGTCGCATCTAGTGGGCCTGAAAACCGCAATGATGCATCTTAGAAACAGTTGTAAAAGGTGGTGCCATGAGCTACACAAATTTAACACTGCAAGCGGAAGTGTTATCTATAGTAACATGCTGCAACTTGCCCTCCAGGTGAGTAGGCCAATTTATCTCAACAGGTAGCGATCGGAACTGTTGTAAATTTTTGGTAATTTCCAAATAATGTTTTCTTCCATTGACTATCGAGAAGTATGGCTTCGGTCGGTAACTTATTGCTCAAGTGGACTTCTAAGCATTGAACCCCAGATGCCTGGAAGTAAGATTATTTGTTGATGCTCACTTAGCAACCAGATAGCTCCATTATCGATGGCAGGCTGCACCCCCAGATTTTGGTGGCTGGGCTGCAGGCATGGCTCTGCTCACTCCTTGGCATGATACACGATAATAATTTAAAAAATCTGCTTGAAGAGAAAATTCGCTATGAAACAGTATATATCTTTAAATATGGCCGACTCTGTTGGCTTGCCTTTGCAGACGTATTCGTCAAGAAGAAGGTGCAACATCTTGATTCGCTAGCCCACTGGGGAAATTGGGCAGACACTCAGTGACCTTGGCCGCAACCGGCAGACCATATCAGCACGTGCATGCAGTAGAGGCAGCTACAACTAAGGGTAAGGAGCTTGCTGTGATCCTACCATCTTGGGAAGGTTAGCAACCGAGAGACTGCGTAGAGGCTGGGGATAAGTGAGAAAGCTGTCTGTTATAATATTTGGATAATGTCGTACTAGGAACGATGAAGACCGACCTACATCTGGATGCTTTGGTCTTAATAATTACAATAATAATAATACATTTGATATAGTGCTCCCAGAGAACTCAATCTCTTTCTAGGCACTTTAAATTTGCTGCAAAAGAAGCACAATCGAATGTTTAGTGGTAGCATTCTCAATAGCAAGAATAACAAGGTTAGGGATGACATGCACAGGGTCAGTGTGCAAGTATAGTTAGTGGTAGCACGCAGTGTCAGCACGCATAAGCACATAAAGGACGAAACAGAGCCTTCTACTTGGAAGCATAGTCGGCCCCTGAAAATAGAGTGCCCGGTGGCCCATTTTTTTTACCAAATGGAGTCTTTCCCATAACTATTGAGCTTAGCACCACCACAATCCACAGTAAGCGCACATTGAGGCAAATGTTCAACGGACGCGGGCTTATAGCAAGGGTAGCAAAAATAAGAGCTTAACTACAGTCGAAATCCGACAAAGAAATAAGCAGTGAGTGGTCGTAGAAGCACAGCTATAGGACAACTAAAGATGGGAGGATTGGACGTTCAGAATCGGTTGAGACCTCTATACAGTAGCATAAAACCACTGGCCGAATGAAACAAATTGTAGTGTTTGGGCATGCTAAGCCAACCAATTTAACTATGAAACTCGTCGAGTCCATGCAAGCCCGAATAGCAGATATTGCTAGTCAGGAATGAACAAAGTCCTATTATCATTAGTACTACTATTAGTACTACTTCTACAGCCAATATGGTGGTTGCCATTCTATATAAACCGTGAGTTGGGCTGTTGTGTTTATTTAGGCATCAATTTTTTCACTCGGTTGGACACTCCGGGTAGGTTTCAAAACTGCCTACAGTAGTCGACTAGCCGGCCATAGTTGGGTGGGCACGGCAAACATTATGGTCGCAATGTTGAGGAATTTACTCCTGTCTAGGCCTCCATGCAGAGCTTAGAGACAACTGTGTAAAAGTTTATGGTGGTATTGACATTTCAGATCAACGATGGCAATAGCATGGGGTATACCGATAGAATCGTGGTGTGCCCTATGCTTTAACATCTTCCCAATCAGGATACGGTGTTGGCTGCCTTGCCGTTTCTAGGTTGCTCCTCATGAGAAAATCTAACGGCTTCTTCCAAGCTACTGAGGTTTAGATGCCCACGTCGCTAAATTAGCATGGGAGCTCGAGCACACGCACACACCCACGCACACACACCCCGGTTCAGCTAAGCAAAAGCTGAAGATTTGCTCTTTGTTCGAGGTGAGAACTTTGCACTTTGTCCACTTAAGGCCTTCAGATACAGTATTTTCACAATTCAGGTGCTTAATTGCAACCTGCACAGGTCGATACTTTCTGAAAAGCCAAAGCATGGTGAGTGGGGGTGGAAGGTGCGCAGGAGCCATCTTCTCAAATGTATGGAGGCTGCAGGCAGTTACTCGATGGTTGGTTTATTCAACAGCCTCATTGATTTTTACCAGAAGACCCTTGGCGGCTATAAATCCACTTGCAGTGAAAAACAAGAATTGTCTGCTGCATCCCTGCCCCAACCCACACCCAAGTGGTAAACTGCAAGCACACTGCCTCTGGGCTAAGTAAGACACCTAAGGGTCCAATAACTGTTAGCAATAAGAGTCAAGGCATAATTAAACTTACCAACCATACCTCCTACCCTTATGCGAACCTTTTGGTATACCACTGGAGACCCTTATTAGTATCAGCTACACGGGCACCTGATTTCTGACGTATCCGGCTGCTGTTCTGCCATCAATCTCTTGATGTACCGGTTAGAATAAGTGTAGTTTGGGCTAGCATTTTTGCAATGCGATATGTTGGGTGTAAAAAAAATATATAATTCATTTGTATAGCACCCTAAGAGAACTTAATCTCTATTGAGGCGCTTCACATATGCATCGGGGCTCGAGCCCACAACCTCAGCCAGACCTTGGTCAGGGCGAGCACCTTAACCACTGGACCAATTAGTCGAGCAACCTCCCTCTTTCAGCAACAGAGAGTAGCCAGCCTGTCACTCTTGCTCAGAGCAAGAGGCAATACCGGACCCGAAGCAGGACAAATAGGTCCCTCCGATTAGGTCCGGACAGATAGGTCCTGCTATGTAGGTCCCGAGAAAATTATATCGCTTGGGACAACTGGGTACTGGACGTTTAGGTCCAGCACCTGTTACATAAAAACTATGGCATTTAGTTCATATTGCTATATTTCAAAGAACTTTTAAGGTGATATATTAAAGAGAGTAAGAATTGCTGGTTATGACAAAAAGAGTTGGGTATTGGATTCATAATCTTAACACTCACGAGTGACGATAGACGATGAAAGAGATTAAGAACTTTTTTATCTTTAACCAGAAAATAGGTGCATAAATAGCAACTCAAATAATTATGTTGAATACAAGAAGGGTATTTCCAGAAGAGGTTGTGGTCGTATAATATTGTTGAATGTTAGTACGTTATAACAGCATTATTTTTATAATCTCGCTATAGCAGTATAAAATTCGATGCAAAACGCCCACCGATTTGGTGTCTCATCAATGGGTTGAGATAAATTCAGAAAAGCCCAAATGTACAGTACGAACAGAAAAACGAAGCAAATATGAAAAAAAGATGACCGTATTTTGAAAATTGTCAAAAAAGTCACTTGCGAATGCTTGCCCTCAGCTTCACTCAGAATGGCAGTAACAGAACAAACATAATGAGTGAATGGATGCTACCACAAGGAAGCAGGACATTGTCATAACAAGCTCCTGTTCTAAACAGAAGCCCCTGCGGATTTGCCAGCCAGCGATGACCAATTAATGGGAGGAGAACCAACACGAATGGCAAAATGCACTAAAATACTAAAAAGGTAAATTTGCACTTGAGAAAGACCATAATGAGACTTTGATAGCTTGTCTATTTGAAGAAAATGCGAGCAAATTGCATCGATTATATGTAACTACTGTAGGTAATGAGAATAACAAACATATAAAAGTCACTCAGTATCATAATGCCAAAACTCAACAAAGTGCGATTTTTATAAAACTCAGACAGCTAAATAAAATATATTTTTCTTCCAACAAAGACTCGGCTAAATCAAGAAAGAACTGAAAGACCGCAGGTCAGTAGAGCTTGCTTAGCGGCTAGGTCGGCAGGCACTCAAACACACATTCCAAAACAGAGTTAGAGCTTTCCGTGATTATTCACTAGTATAGGCTGGTATGCCATGAAAACATATGCCCCCACATACAATGATATGAAAGAAGCAGTAAATTATAGTATGGCTAGTCACAAAACAGTGTGCAACTCGAATACCTTATTTTCGAAAGAAAGCGAGCAGTGCATCACTACAAAGACTGCTCAAGCCCAGTTATGAAACTACCGACGTAAAAAGTTGGAGCAGGGCAAAACGATAACAGCCGTGGTATCAGATTCGGTACTTACTGCTTGTACTCCCCTCACTCCTAGCGAGTACGAGCTGCCGGTGGAGTTGTACACGAGAGGGGTGGAGCTACCAGCTGTTCCTGCTGATGACTGGTACGAGTTCGATGTCAACCGGTTGTACACGAAGTCGGCCTGGTGCGTGACTCCAAACAACGCATGACTGTCAATGTCAAACTGCACGACGATTCTACCACTGTTCGAGTCAAACGAATTTGACGCAAGCAGCATCTTCTTCTCCATACCGCTAATGGTCATGAGCCCTGTAGCAGAGATATCCCAAGGTAGCAACGCATGCAGCTGAAGACTAGACTTTACATCTCAGTATACCAAAGACCAAAAGAGGGGCAGTACAAAAAATAATTCATTTGTATAGCACCCCAAGATAAGTTAATCTTTATTCAGGCGCTTCACACATGCCTCGGGGCTCGAGCCCACGACCTCAGCCAGACTTTGGTGGGGGGCAAGCACCTTAACCACTGAACAAAACCAGCTCGAGGCATTCATATTAAAAAAAAAAACCTCGAGTATTAGGAGGCCAGCGACTAGAAGAGAAACCACGCTACGTATACATGAGAGCATCAAGGAAAGACATATATATTGTGCACGTACGTACAGCACGTGTTGACCAAGGATGCATTAAAAGCCACAGTCCAGAATTTGGCATTAGCAAGTCAAACAGCATAATAAGAATAATAATACATTTGTATAGCCCCCCTCAGAGAATCAAATCTCTTTCTAGGCACTTTATATAAGCTGCAAAGGAACCATGGTGCAAAGATCAAGACAGTACAGAGCATCGAGAAGAGGCAGTTAGTGGTTCCAAGTATGTATTCGTGTAACCCATAAGAACTGAGCCAAGCTCTACGTCATTATATGGGGTCCTGCTATGCATGGCTATCGCCACGGTACCGCGAGGAGTGAGCAAGGATTTGTCCATAGTTATATGATCAAATTTCGAATCTCTAGCCGAAGGCCAAGTTAAGTCTATTAAACTGACACCAATTTGCTGTTACATATACAACATGAATATGCATACAAGACAGTCGCGCTAAATTGTTAAGACATCTCCAAGATGTGCCAGGTCAGAACCACAGCCGCAGAGCAGTCGGACAATGACAATAGTGCAAGAAAAAAACGAATCCGTCATTTGGAAACACTTACTGGGTAGAAGCGGAAATAAATGTAGGTAGCTTTCAAGGCATTTGCAATACTGCGTACAAGCCGTTGTGCCACAATGACAAGGCAATGCTTAACTGTAAATTGACATCCTGATCATTCCATGGGGATAAATGATTGTCAAATAGGCAAAATATTCGGGTTAGTCACAACAATAACACATACGAATGCCAACTGCTTACCTTTTGGAGCAGCATTGTTCGTGAATGTGTTGCCAAAAATTGTCAAGTTGGCAAACCCTCCTGCTATAGTGAACTCAAAAAGTTGATTGCCAGTAAAAGTCGACATATTGACATCTACACTGTGGTTGCCATTGAAGTAAGGATTTAGGATAATCGGTAGCTCGATAACCAAGCCGCCACCTGTATTGCTGCTGTATATGTTGCTGATATACTGCCACCGCCAGATATTATTAGAAAAGTCGACATGGTTATGGTCACCAACGATACCATTACCTGATTGAATAAACAAACAATACTCATGTCACAGTTTCTAAACCTCAAATGCAGTGTCAGCCAAGCTTTGCAAATAAGTGACACGTCCATAAGTACACATATGACTAAAATACCGGTCAGAACTATAAAGCACAAACAAGATCTGGGAAAGTGCCACAGTAAAAGCAGGGAGTGTTTTGCCATTCTTCAAAGCTCAACAAGAAATCTCGATATACAAATAACACCAATAGCATAGCTAGCCATCCACCCACACATGCACACAAATTATTATGCTGCAATCTCTGCATGTTATCATCGAAATATAGCAAGAACTTTTTCAAGAGGGCAGATCTTGGAGCTGAAAAAACAATCTTGTAATAATATTAAAAATAAAAAAATGTTTATTGGACCTTAAAGGAACAACATCTCTTTCGACGCACTTTACATATGCTGAGAAGGAAGCGAGTCAATCGGTTGCTGATGACAAGCACAATTTCAGCAGCAAACTAAGGACTAAAAAATTCACAAGCACTGAGCAAATGGTGGGATGAACAGGTGCAATCAGACACTTACAGTTGGTGCAAAATTCTGCAGCTAGGCTTGACTAACCAGTGATAACTGCTACACTGCACCACTTCTTACCGACATGGACTGGCTAACCATTAAGTGATAGATTGTAAGGCAAAAGGCAGCAAAGTCACTCAGCTTAAACTCATTGATTGCTATTGAAAAACCAGGTTGCACTATTTTTCTATTGGAGGTAGTACCAATCCATCATGGCCAAGGCCAAGTCTGGTTTATATAAGGACACGGTGCAACCACAGCTGCACAATCCACAAATGCTGCTATCTACCATCAACAATCTCCAAAACCACATTCAAGTCAGTACTACCTATCTATCATTTCGGCAATCTAGAAGATCGTTTTTCCACCTAATTTGTCTGCAAGATTGACCCAATCAGAGAGCCGATCCCCAAAATGACATCCTCCCAGGACTCCTTCATCTTGCGTTCCTCAATCTTCTTCAATGTACAACCTCAAGCCTGTCCTTGATCCACCGATCTCAAAGTTAATCCTCTAGTCTAAGAAGACTACTAGCCTTCTAAACCATGTCCCTATGACAAATGTATGATGTGTGTGTGTGTGTGTGTGTGTGTGTGTGTGTGTGTGTGTGTGTGTGTGTGTGTGTGTGTGTGTGTGTGTGTGTGTGTGCATGCACTCGTGTGCATACATGCATGTATGTATATACTGTGTGTTTTTGCTCAAGAGTGTAGACTCGAGTAGAGTCTCTCTGCTAGTTCTGCTGGATCAATCGGCAGCTTTCGATACAACTGATCAACAAATCCTTCTTGAGCCCCTGTCGGTTCGGCTAGGCATAACAGGCACTGTGTTGAAATGGTCATAAGTTGTGTCTCGGTTATATAGAGAGTAGACATCACTGGAAACCGATCATCCAGTGAGCCTTAGGCATGTGGGATGCCCCGGCGACCCATTTTTGGTCCACTCTAACTTTAAAAAATCCCACTTGCATGTGTAACCGCCAAGCACAATCTAGGCTTTCACTTGCATGCAATGGCATGCAGATATAGTGGCGCTTTGATAATTCACGGCCATTCAGCATCTCAAACTCTCTAAGCTCCCTAACCGCCGACATTGTCGACATTTGCATATAAGTAGCAGCAAAATTTCTGCCATTGAATGAAGACAAACCTAACTTAGTAACTACGGGCAAATAAAGTGCAACTCCAAAATTGAAAAGCCCGAGTCTCTAAATCGACACTACCAGTATATCTTTTGTAGTCTAGGCCTGATCTCTGGATGTCCTCTTCCAAATGACTAGTCAATAGATGAATAAATCGCTCCACTGTCAAGTAAGTCTAGCTTCTTTCAGCAACGTAACATAGCCGAAATCCGGACTTACTCGGGATAAAGTCACCAACGTCAAGTTGGTTCGTGCATTCATAAATCCCGACTAGAATAATCTAAATTTCTACTGGTAGGTATTTCTGTCCATGCAATAACATGCTTACAGTCGGTGCAAAACTCGGCAGCTAGGCTTAACTGTAGTAAATATCGCAACGTAAAGAACTGCCACATTAAATCTCGGCTAACTAATCTGCACTGGCAAATTCAAATATCGCATCGACTTCAAAACTCTGCTTATCACCTTCACCCCTCCTTCACTCTTGATCCGGCCTACGTATCTAAATTAATTTCACTTCAGACCTCTGGCCGTACCAACTGATATTTTGACTCTGGTCGATTGTTTATGCCCCTTAATACGTTCGAATTCCTCTGAGACAGTCAGTTAATATGCTCCCAAAGCATGGAAATAGCTACCAACTGACATCAAGTCATTTCTTGATTCAACTATATTTAAAAAGAAGCTAAAGCACTTAGGTGTTCCACACCGCCCTTACCCTGCCCGAGTGAACTGCACTTGTAGAAGGTTGTACGTTGTGAGAATCTGCATGCATGGACTAGGGATAACGGCGACATGTTTGTGTATAGCGCGCCAGTGGACCAGTATTTTTCTCTGAGCTTTGACTACCTCTGCATGATTGATTGAGTGTGACTAACTAGCAGTCGTACCAATCACCAGCCGTAGGTCTTTTGTGTACTTTTGCATGCTCGTCTTAGCAAGATAATAGTGAGCTTTTGCATGCTAAAATGAATACTAAGCAAGATATCTTTCTTATTGTCAACTATTGGTTACTGCTTTTACAGTGAGTATTAAACCGCCTGAGTAGAGATTAATTTCTCTTAAGGCACTAAACAAAAGACTTTGTATTATTATAATAACTAATTCTTCCTATTAAACACTACCTGCATATTCAGCTAGGAGTATATATACATTACCCCAATTGATCAATAATTCGTTATAGCCAAAAGAGTAGCCTTGCTCAGCAATGCTCACTGAAATAAGTAAAAGAAAATGCAAGACGTTAATAGATTATCGGGAAATGTCAAGAAACTACTCAGTGCATATGTTTAGGGTACCTTTCGAAAGACAAACATGTTAGATGTTAACATGCCGGTGGATATACCATAAAGGAAGAAACAAATTAGCTTAACAATATCAACCCGTCTGGTGAGGCAACTTACCATTTCCAGTGAATGTATTTCCGGTTACTTTGAAAGTGATATTGCATATTCGAAATGGATGCATTAGATCTTGAACGGTTGGCATGTAATACCCACTATACTTAGTAACACTTGGAACGTAAATGGCTTCTTCCACATTGTTTGCAAAAGTGCAGTTGTTCACTTCAAGCTTCTCGAACCTGTAATCATCACATACCCGGGTAGTACAGAAAGCAACAGTAAAAAAAAGCAGCAATGCAGCCACGCGAAAAATAGGTAGCAACTTGTCGATTAAAAGGCAGCATATGCAAGCAGTCAGAGGTAGTCATCCTGCAGTAAAATTTGCTTGATGTAATGTGCTAAGGACCCTTCGGATTATATCTTTATTAATAATGGGTACTAGACACAGACAGGTAAACACAAAAGGGGTGTCGACAGAAAGAAGAGAAATAGAGACGTCCAACACGCTAGGCAGAGCTACATGGAAACCAAGACAGGCGTGCAGACAGATTGAATGGAAGTAACATTTACTTCGTATGAAAACTGCCTAAAAAGAGATTTAGTTATCTGAGGGCACTATAAAAAAAGTCTATTATGACTGTTAGTACTGTCAATCAGTAGGTGTGAGATGGCTTGAGCAATCTCCATCCCATGCTGAAATGTGGCTGACAAAAAGTCAGGCTACTAAGATGGGACATACAAAAGCTTCGGCACATACCCTGTTGATAAGCCAGCCAAGCATTGCGACAACTTAAGCATGCAAAAGCCACCTCTACCTCGAGCCACCGCTCTCTCGACTGTTAGCCTCCTGCACGAGCATAAGACCAGCCAGTCAAAAACCTGTAACAATTTACAAGTCCCAAGTCTCAATCTACAAACGTCCGGCCTGTCGGTTATATATTAGGAATGCTAAGGCAAAACAACGTAATGGCCACATTGACTTCCTGCTCAGTGTAGTCAATCCTCTACTTAAGAAGCAACATGTGGCAAAACTAAGTCTGGAGGTCAGCCGGGGAGGTCAGCCGGGCACCATCCTTCGACAGCACGGGTGGTCAGGCAATGGCAGAGCATCCCATCACAAACTAGAGGATCCTACATATACTGTCTTAGGTAACATTTTTTTAACATGTATCTGTCCTCGGTAGCCTCAGGCTGGCCACGGAGGGACATATGCAAAGCTGCTCCATGCATTAAAATGCAAAGAGAAAGTACCCAGACTACCGCCACGGCACTGGCAAAGCACACAGATTGGATCATAGGTTTTACATGCTCACTAGGGCCTACACAGAATGATTGCTGCCCCATGGACCATGAGCTCATGACCTGGGCATTGTTCTACATGGTGCCCGAAGTATAGCAGCAACTCTTTCCCACTAACCATGCACTAACATCTATGCACTTACACTCACGTGCTAGTGTGCCGTGGTGGCACACTAGATAAGGCGGTTGCTTTTCACGGCCTCGGTCCCGAGGTCGCGGGTTCGAATCCTGCGGTAAATGATTCTTTATCGCAGCAGCTAGTGGTGTGATAGCCGTAAAAGCTCTTCTGTCGCTATACAAAAGAGGCTGTTAAATCAGCTAGTATTTATTTAGTGTATACCTCTTTAAAGAAGCCCAACTTGAACAGTAAGTAGATATCTTAAATTCTTCCCAACGAGAATTCAAAAAGAGTAAAGTAAAACAAAGGACGGCTGACTCGCCAGTCATGTTTATGTATCAGCAGAAGAGCATTAACGGCCATCAACCTGACACGGGGTACAATAAAGGATTGCCTGATGCCGGACTAGTAAGCACAAGCGCTTTGTTCCTCAGCTAAGACCCGCAGGTTTGCGTAAACCATGTCAAAATAAACATGAATGCATCAATGATATACGAACGATTTCTGAACAAAGGTTATTTACAAAGCAAGATCACATACATGACACTATTCCTGGTAGCTTTTACAAACGGGACTGATTATACTACTCAGTCAATACCAAAGGCTACATGTTTGCCAACTATAAAGTAGCACCACACATAGTTCTATCTGCTGATCCCAAATACCCTTAACAAAACTGAATGTGCGCTATCACGACGGAGACATTATTAGCAAAAGAATATAACTCGTTTTTTTTTAGTTTTCAGCCTTTGCTGATTACACAAATAGAAATCTAACTCGCTGTCCAGCTAATGCCTACGAATAATACACAAACCTGTGCCTCAGAAATATATCGTGGTACATGTTGGACGGATTGTTGTAGAGGGTACTGACGATTCCTTTCGTGTTGCCCACAAAAGAGGACTGCGAAATAATTATAGATGCTCGAACCAAAGATGGAAAATCAATCCCACTCTCAGGCACGTCAGTGGCAGCACCTATGTAAAAAAGGGGAAACTGGTGTATAGCAACTTTACACACTTCATTATGTAGCCTGATAATGCCTGATAGGCCTGGATATGCTAACATCACAACTAAACTAAGCGACATACACGTAAGCACAAGTCTCGGGTTAGCATACTACTAATAAAGATGCCACGTTGCTACTCTACTAGAGGCCGGTCGATGCCGACGGTAGACCGGCAGAACAGCAATGAACTCATGAACAAGGCAGCATTTGTACTTGGCACCAAAGAAAAATTCTTATTCCAAACTAAAAAATACAGCTTAAGGACATTGCTTCAACGATACTAGTAAGAGAAACACTTGGTATGAGTGGAAGGCAAGGATACATGTAACGAAAAAATAATGCCCATACGGTGCCAGCAATACCTGAACGCTCAGCTAGTTTCTGTGACACGTCCACATACTGGGAATCAAGCATGTGGTCTAGAACAGAAGGTGCCCCTATTTGCACCACTCTTGCACATCATGACTTTGCCAATGAGATAGGAAAATCTTTGGCTATAAGCAGTGCTTCATAAAAGGTTGGCTGTTTGACACTGCCACTGTATATGAATGCCTTGTGCAAGCTACGATATGCGCGTTCCTTCCAGGTCTCAAATATGCAAGTATATATGACTTGGTTTAGAATTACATACAATTTCATCATTACAGGTACATCGATCACATCATCGATCAAAGATGAGGCATGTACACTTAACGTTGCAGCAAAAGCAATACAGTAGACTTCTTCTGACAGCTGATGCTTTGGCTCTGTTAATGTACCTCTACCTCTCAGGAAGGAAATGCAGCTAACTACCATGTATTCCTTCTCGATTAGAGCATCTAAACGTACCCCTTTGGGAGTCCAGTTACCAGAAGTAGATGGGGAGGAGAGAGAGAGAGAGACAGACAGGGACAGAGAGAGAGAGAGGTCAGTTTAAGATAAACCTAGGCCACTTGGCTACTGAACCATTTCCAGCTATCTTGATTAAAATTGCATAGTTCTACCATAAGTGTACACAAATTAAGGAGGAATGCCAAAACATAACATTAACATTACTTATAAAATTGGCCACAATCGAATGCTTATTTATTGTGCCTTATAAAAGACAAACGAGTTAGAAATAGGATTAGAAGCCTCGTCAACTTCTACATAAAAAATGATTACATGCAAAGCATATCTAACCCAGATGTAAACTGGAAGCAAAATATCTACAAATAACAATCTTTTCGATCTCTGCATTATATGCGACTTTGCATCCCGACTTGTTGAAACTTGATAAATCGAGGTACTAAGTGCAGATTTTTGAGGTGCATACCTGTGACTTTTAAAAGCCGCATTTACAATGTTGTCTATTGCACTGCAAAATCCATAGCACGGCTAATATTTCAAGTATCAGAATAAAATTTGAAAGGTGAGTCTGCTTGGTGACTCTGCTTGTCCCATATAGCACTAGTTAATTTCGGATGGATGCGTCTTACAGTACATATCTATAACTGCAAAAATAAAGCTCCAGGACGTTTGATTCCATGTAGAGTAAAACGAATCTAATCAAACTCAAAAATATACCAGCAGAATTTGGTATGGGTATAGCTGAACTGACATTTCAAATGTCACTCTGCCCTGTGAAGTATTGGCCGAGTTATGGTTTTTAGGACATAAAGTTGCACTGTAAATGAAGCCCTTAAGTCACAAGCATGCACCTCAACAAGCTTCACATATGTGCCTCGATCTACTAAGGTTTAACAAGTTGAGATGGGGCAGCACATGATGCGAAGATTTACAAATTTGTTACATCCGGGTTAGATATGGTTTGCATGGAATCATTTTTTTCTTTTATGTAGAAGCCGTCAAAACATCACATCCTATTTCTAACACGTTTGTCTTTTATAAGGCACAATAAACAAGCATTCAATTTTTGGATAAATTTTATAAGTAATTTCTTGACAATCTACTTTAGGAACACTATGAATAAAAGCAACTGCCTAAAACGCTTAATGAATTTTTCTCACGATAATTACATCTTGATTCGATATTGTTCACCACAAACTGCTAGAGCCATAACAAAATTGCACTTGACTCGTGTTATTATTTAGGTCTTCTCCAATGAGCAAGAAAGGTGATACACCTTAGCATGTGGTTTATTTGCACAAACTACACAGGAAGAGAAAACAGCATCACGTCTTTTTGTTTCTTAACTCACAAGAAACTTTTGTTTTTTACATGAATTTCATCATTGGCTCCCCAGTCTGACAGGGAGCTTCTCAGGAGCTTAAAGTAAAAATTGTTACTGAGGCAAGAAACTTGCAAGCCCGGCCATAAAATGTGGGTGTTTTTAAAATCAGAAATAACATGGTGCTTCATTATTGTGCGATGGCCATAATCATGCTCTCCCATAGAAGATGCAATAGCTCAAGCATGGACATTCTACAGTTGTGCAGTCGTCAGAAAATGCTGGTAGGCGCGACTACTGTCACCATAAATTTAGATTCTCCTTTGGTCCCGCCTAAATTGGCAGTCAATCCTTCTGCATACAAGCACTCAGGTGGCAATATCAACAAGGCCATTTTGGTCTCTGGCAGTTTACCTGGGTCACGTCCTCCTTCCCTCCCTCGTCCCCAGTGTGTATAATGTCCACACCTGCACCTGTGCACTCCTGTCATGGTACCCGATAGCCTCTGATTGCAGCCACTGGATGCTTGGTTAATGCGGAAATGGCTGACATAGCAGGAAAGAGGTTACATGCTGCAATTTGCTGGTACCTCAGCGGCAAATGGAACCTTAATTAACAAGGCTGTAACTTTGGAGAGGGGGTGAAGGTGCTGCTGTCGGCTGGCGCAATGCAGAAGGAACAAACGTGTAGGTGCCTGTCATGCCTCCTTGCCTCACTCACCATAGCTCACGGAGGATACTTATCCTTGAACCGTCTCCAGAGCACCTTTGAATTTAAGTTTGCAACTAGAAAAGCGAGAAAAGAATAGAATAGCAGACGGTAGAATCACTGGTTTGGAAGAAGACGACTAATGGAGGCCCATTGAAACTGGGTACTCAGCTACCACAAAAGATTTGTCAGAAATATCGATCATAGTAGCCACAAGTTTCAACTCATACCTGGGTTCTGCATTCAGTGACCAACACTACGAAATGTAACCTATCGGCCTCAAGTCGCTTGCAAACATCAAACGTACTACTTTGACACAGTATAATTGGCCTAAGAAAGTCATCTTGATGAAAGATGTTAGGAAACTATCGCAGATAACAGGATAGCTAGGATTGGGAAAGACACGGTGAAATGACATGCAGAGAGTAAGGCCGAGCTTGAGGGTGGTATTGGTAATAACAGAACAGAGCGACCCTTGAAAGAAAGCTGAGAAACAGGCTGGTGAAACCGGCTCAGCCTCTTTATGTGCCCACTGGTTTATTCAAATGGGTGATCTCATTTAGGAAAAGTTTGGCACTGCCCTTTAAAAGCTCGTTCACAAGTCTGTAACGGTCTTATTGATAAATCGATCTCCAGCCTTTCTTTCGCTGTCGCTTCGGAGTAGGTGCTAAAGCAATGTAATGTATCTCCATCTAAAACTCCACAAAGACTAAGTGGGTGTTACAAAGGAGAGTTTTACATTGCCCATTCAAAGCTTAAGCAACTTTTGGAATATGCATGCCGTAGCTACAGACTTGATCTCATGCAAAAAATAGAGAAAGTAAGAAGCAAAGCTGAGTCCGGGGGGGAGTCGAGGTAGGAGTAGGATGGAAGAATAGCAGCTCATGAGAGGTTGGAAATAATGTACCACAGTCGGCAGTAGGAGAATAGATGTCGTTTCGTAAGAATTATGGAAGCTAGTTCCAAAGTCTAGGTCCCGAAGAGTAAAAGCTTTTTGTCACCAACGGTCTTTAAGCGGAATAATGGATTAGCTAATTCGGCGTCCATACATGACCTTTTAGCAGTTCAACTAGGTATAATAATAATAATAATGAAGGAGCCAAGCCATGCCGGGCCTTGTGGGTAAGCATAAGAACTTTACTCTGTCTCCGTAGATCAACAAGAAGCCATCGAAGCTTATGTAGCAAAGGAGACACGCGGTCAAACCTTTGGGATTTGGAAAACTAGCCTTGCAGCCATACTCATCGCCAGCTGCAGTGGCATGGTGGCTTTTTTCGGTAGCAAGTCAAAATGGGATTGCGACAATCTAGCTAAGCCAGACCCAGGGATTTAGCTAAATTTTTTGCAAGCCACCGTGGAAGACAGTCCTAATCTTAGATAGGGATGGGTCGAACGTGGGCTAGCTGTGGAGGCAGTCTTCTTAATGAATTTTTCTGCCTGTGGTACAGCCACAGCTTCAAAGAGTATATTGCCCGTGCCATCCGAGGCCACCTTCTTCCCACCACCCACGGCCTTCAGTGCATTCTAGCAGGGCTTCCATACATGGGTGTGGTTTTGCAAATAATGCGTCAAGAGGCGTAAGTCGGAGTAATACGACAGAATGGTGCTGCTATGCCTTAGGCAGCCAGCTTTAGCTGTGACGATTTGCCAGTGCTCAGCCCTTAAAAAGCACAAGTTATGTTATCAAATGACACTTGTAGCACGAGCACGCTGTGGTACTAAAAAAAAGTCTGATCGTGCAGCCAAATTTAAAAAGGATTGTACAAAGCATGTGAGCTGTTTTAGTGATGCTGCTTGTCCTGAAATACTGGCACTTGAAACAATCTGAATGTTTAGGTCACTTGCATTATTATCTTCAGTTTTACGCCCAATAAGGTCAGCCCGATTTGGTCACCAATGTTGACAGATCATCACAAGTTGCCTATTAGAGCAGCAGTCAAGTTTAAAGGACCATTCTGGGCTCCTAAAGTCGCAACAGTCTGACTCCCAACAAGGAAACTAGCCATGCACAAACTTGTAATATTTTTAGGATGTTAGGGTAAAATATACTGGCAGTATTAGCCCAATCCTCTCACGACAGCATTGGGTAGATCATGTTCAGAGCTTGAGAAAAATGTCATGCCCAAAGTTGACCAGCCCTATGGCATTTACTTACGCGATGAAACTAACATCATAAGTCGGCCTGAACGCACACCAGAAACCAGGTATTGAAATGTGAGCGCTGATGATGAAGATACAAAAGGCATGTCGACAAGGTCATCTTCTGCTCTAATAACTTTAACGCCAGCCGCACCCATGTTGGCCAAGCTCGAGTCATAAAAGGTAAAGGTCTCGGCATCCAGCACAGGATTATAATCCAAGATCTTCACAGTCACACGCTGGTCAAATGCTGCTGCTCGAATTTCAATTAGAAGCGATGTGTTCTCCACCAAACCGGTTGCGACTGACGAGAGATAGTAAGACTGTCCACGGTCGCGGAACTGTAAAACGCACAGTATGTTGGCACAAAAAGCAAGTAAACTTCACACATACCTCAGTAGAAGAATTGGAAAAAGTGGAGCTGTCACAATAAGCACAATGAAACAGGCTGATAGTCAAGCACATTAAAATGCACTCACTGTAAAAGATTGTAGGCTGCGGTCAATCATTTTGACATTTTGTCCACTAATCCATTGCCTCACATCGAATGCATCCAGTTCAGTTATTTGTGGATTATACGAGAACCCACCGAGGCCATTACCAGTAAAAGAACACTGGGTGACGGAGAAGAATGTGTCCTTTGCAAACAGCCCATAACCTATCAAAGACCAAAATCAGTTGCAAATTCAGTAATACCAAATAAGCTAAGACTAGATGAGCTACCAAGCAGCAGAAGACTAGTGAATAAGGCCCCACAATTATCTATGAATCTAGATGAAAAAACCGGAGCTATCTTTACATGCAAACTAATATGAATACACCTCAAATAAGGTGAAGGCATGGATATGTAATGGCAGTGACTTCTGAAGATAGCTATAAGCACACTGCGTGGGGCTGAAAGACGCTACTAAATTATAACATGCATCGTAGGTATAAGGCATTCAGAGAAGACTTGCAAAGAACTAGACAGCTAGAACCACACAGCAGCCGGCCTGCTGCATACAATGCTCCACACTATTGGGCAACACTGGCTGACATGCAAAGGTCTCACTCATGCAATGCAACTAAACCCGTGCCATTGCCAGCGAGAGCACACCACTGCTTTCAATTTGGTCATGCATTTAGCTGGCCATGCAAGAAAAGATAGAATCTAAGTGACCATGCAGCCTGTATGCATGCCAATAAATGACCTGAAGGTACAGAATGGACAATAAAAAGGCTATACGATCAGTGTTGCCTATATTGCACGACCAATTCACTGCGAAATTGCTTAGCTCTCGTCACACAAGCATAGTTAAACAAATTGATGCAGATGCCGGCAGCGACATTAATGTGACAGACCTGATTGGCAAGGTCACAAACGAGCTGGATGAAAACAGGCAGCACAATCTTCTTTAGACAATCTTAACGTACAGTTAATTGAACTCTTAAAATTGCCATGCTAAGAATACAACAGTAATGACTGCTACAACGGGTGTGATGGCTGTTATATAAGGCAGGTCAGCTGCTGTTACAAAAGGTAGCAAAGAATTATCACGATATCAAAACTCTTGACTTGTTAAGCATCTTACGATTGCAAATTTTCCGAACGTGATCAAAGATAATATGTTGGCCCACATTAATCGCATAGCAAAAAAGTAAAAATAAGGGGAAGCCAATTCAATAATCTCATTGGGCCACGAATTGCAAGCACCTTATCTCTAGGCTAAGACCCTAGCTGACTAAGACAGGTAATACAGGATATGCAGGCTTTTCCTTATTAAGCAGCTAATATGACAAGATAATGGATAGAATATATAAGTCATTACATACATATATATAATTCATTACATAGCGCCCCAAGAGAACTGAATCTCTATTCAGGCGCTTCACATACTCCTGGAGGCTCGAGCCCACGACCTCAGTCAGACCTTGGTCGGAGCGAGCACCTTAACCGCTAGACCAAATGATACATTTCAATTTTTCTTCACACGAGCTGTGCAGTTTTTAGATTTTTAAAGAGCTACTCTTAAATCAAAAGGTCTCAAGTGGACGGCAGAACAATGCACAGCAATAGACCTTTTCGTTAGACCGCAAGTCCATCAATGTTACCCAAGTAACACAAATACACTGCCTTCATTAAGCAAAGTAGCTCTTTGCCCGTGAAAATTATAAGAATAGTGTTTGTTCTCATTACAATTTAAAAATTACCTTTCCACACATGCAGCTAGTAAAGGCGCAATCAAAACTTAAAAATTTGATAACATGTTTCGTGGAAATTGGTTGCTGATATTTCAGCAATATATAGTTGTCCTTGCTGTGGTGTGTTCCGGATTAAAACCTGGGAAGTTCATGTCTCTTCTTCTTCGAGCCAATGGAAATATCAATAGATTTTAAAATGCCAAAATACTGATCGGGAAGATGAATTCCTAGTCGTTCGAGAGACAGAGGAGCATTTTGGAATACTAACAATGGTTTGCTGAGATATTTCTTGTAGATAATCAACACACATAAATGACTACAAGCTAAGGAAGTACACTACAGACCCTTATGCATTAAAAATGCATGACCAACCACAGTGATACATTTTCACTAAGAAATGCTAATACAAGCATCGACTCAGCTAAAGACTAGATAACAAAAATGGTAGCGACTTTAAGGTTTTGTCACTCACTTTAATTAACTTCATTCTTATGCTACAATCTACCTAATTGACGTACTTCCGTATCGGGCTTGCACAAACCCAGACCTATACAGTAACTTAAAATAGCATCACACAGGTTTTCCCAACAAGCATTATCAATATTTCCGCCATTACTATTCAGGAACGAGACTGCATTTGCCAACGATCATAAATAAGGAATATCTTTAGCAAGTCAATCCGCAAAGCAGAAGAAAAGTAGCCACATAAGGCACCATCTAAAGATGCCCATAAGTATTCCTCTATGACCAGCCAAAACATCAAGCACAACGCAATAGTTAGCAACATGCACGGCAGCTGCAGTAAAGAGCAGTGGCAATGAAAATCTAACGAGCCTTGGAAAGCAATGATGACTAATACGAGGAACATTTGGCCAATTCTATGGGAGTTACTGCCACAGGCTTTAATTTTTGAGAAAACCATAAGCTGGCCTACAAAAGGTCTGAAAATCATTAATTTTAAAATAGCAACAGGTAGACCTTTCGAGCAATGAAAAGAGCACCAAGACCTGTGCTAGGAGCAGTAAAAGAGATAAATATCGCGTCTACGTTCCAACATCATGCAATCTGCTGATGCATAAACATTGAAGATAAGAACCACTTGTTTGAACGCACATACATACACTAGTCCTGATCATAGCAAAAAATTAAAGCAAGCGTAAAAATAGCTTAGAATATTTTTTTAAGGCGCACTTATGGGTTTTACCTTCTTTGTGATTATCTTTCTAACTAGCAAGAGCAGCAAAGGAATTTAGCCACGATCAGCAGATCTTCATGAAAATTAGGGGAAGTTATAAGAGTTGACCATGCAAAGGTTAGACCATGTAAAGAAAGTTGAACTGTGTAACTGTAACTTTAACCACTATGCAACTTGATATTGCTCAAGTAGACAACACAATACCAACCATTGCTCAGAACAAAAACTAGTAAGAATAAAGCGCCTAGAAAGAGATTGAGTTATCTATCTCGCCGACCTGCACTGGCTACCAGTCAAGCAACGGATTGACTCCAAGGTTTTGTCGCTCACTTTTAGGTCCCTTCATTCTATGGCTCCAGCCTATCTTTCAGATATACTACCCCATCAGGACAAGCATCGTACCACCCGCTTTTCGGAATCCAACAGTCTAGAAATACCTCGTACAAACCTTAAATCCTTTGGAGATCGTGCATTTAGTTCGTATGCTCCCAAAGCCTGGAACTCCCTCCCAACCTGCGTCAGAACATCCCCCGACCTGACCACATTTAAAAGGAACCTAAAAACACACCTATTTAGGACAGCATTTAGCGGGTCCCTGTGATTTGTCCTTGTTGTGCTTATGCGTGCTGACACTGCATGCTGCCACTAACCACATTCGCATGCTGACCCTGTGCATGTCACCCCTAACCATATTATTCATTGTGTTTGTTTTTCAAGCATGATTTTACTTACCATTCAATTGCATTTCACTTTGCAGCAAATGTAAAGCGCCTAGAGAGAGATTAAGTTCTCTGAGGGCGCTTTATCGAGTGAATTATTATAATTATTATTATTATATGAAAAAACAAAGTGTAAAAAACAAAGTAAGCAAAGTGTAAAAAACAGTATTACCTCAAGCACGGTATTGCTGATATTGCATTGCTTACAAATTGGTATGCAGTGAACGACTAAGAAAGTCTGCACACCCACGTTGAAACAGGTAAATCCACCTACTAGACTCACCAATATTGTTGCTGAAAGTACTCTGTAGAATATTATTGCCATAAATATTATAGGGGTCATTGTAGACAATTTGTAACCCGGTTAAAGAAGAGTCTCGTATCACTATCTTTGAAATGTCATGCGAGTTATAGTCCAACTGGAGTGCAGGCACATAGCTGTATGTTGCATAGTCAAACAGGCCTGCCTTGGAAAAATTGATATTGGCAAGTTTGCTTCGTACAGCGATTGCAGTAAGTCGCACACCTAAAACGACAACATGTACGTTAGCAGTTATCAAAGATAGCTAAAATCGACCTATCGAAATATCACTAAATTTAACACCGGATAGTATTCTCATATTTGAGAATAGCACGAGCTCATGCCGATATGCTTCATGATATCTGTAGACTGACAGAAAGGGGCATAGCCAGACAGCCATACGCACACCCACGCACACACACCCCCACCCCCACCCCCACCCAGCACAGCACAGCACAGCACAGCACAGCACAGCACACACACACACACACACACACACACACACACACACACACACACACACACACACACACACACACACACACACACACACACACACACACACACACACACACACACACACACACACACACACACACACACACACACAGCACACACAGCACACACACACACACACACACACACACACACACACACACACACACACACACACACACCCACACACACACACACACACACACACACACACACACACACACACACACACACACACACACACACACACACACACACACACACACACACACACACACACACACACACACACACACACACACACACACACACACACACACACACACACACACACACACACACACACACACACACACCCACACACACACCCACCCGCTTGTATTTCAAGATTACCTGACAAGTCGGCACTAAAATAACATATATATTTAAAAATAATTAGTAAAACAGTAATGTGCTTCACGCATGCCAAAAGGGCATCTTCTCACAATTGCATACTTACCAGACCAGGTGAGAGGCACACACCGAATAGCCACATCCATACTGTGGTCACAGCCAGCAAATTGATTCCTGCGGTCTGCAGAACAGGCACCCAACGTTGCATCCTCGTCTGAGCAACGAACAGATGCTAGCCATATAGGCTTTGCTGGCGATGTAGACGTGACGGCTGTCGGGATCCAGTCGAGCGGGTGCACTGTCAGGCCAAGTTGGCCGCATACTACAGACGTCTCCTTGATTGACCACCCCTGCCGACGCATGCGAGGGCGATTCTTTAGACAGCATTCACAAAACTCAGCATCAAAACTGCCTCTGGCAGGCACCAACAGCCCACAAAAAAGACCCCTGCCGGTGATAACTGTTGAAATTTTCTGTTGGCATGACACACCATGCCATGTGCACCCCACCTACCCGGTTGAGGGTGAGTGCATGTACTACTATAGTGCAATGTGTACTTCAGTCAGGTCACACAGTGCTTATGCATATGTATTCACTAACCCGATTGCAAACGGTGCCCCACTGGCCGAGCAAGAAAAACTCAATGTAACCCTCATTTTGATTTGAGCCGCCGGTCAGTCGCACAGCTCCTTCATTGTAAGTGGTGTTAGTATTCGACGATGCACTCATGTTGATAAAACTGTTGACATCAATGTACCGATCAAAAGTAATAGGGATCGATGTGATATCGCCTGCTTTCAGCTCGCCTTGAATGATCATGCCTATGAGAAAGGGGCACACATTAAAGCTGGTTACCACGTGGGTGGTAAAAAGGAGTGCACTCGACTTTGAAGTAGAATGATCACAATAGGCAGAAGAACAGCACACAGCTTACCAACTGTACTTTCAAACAGAAGTGAGGTGCCAGGACTAATGACCAACTGTTTTCCAGGCTCTATATTAATATCTGCATCCACTATGTATGTACCGGGTACCAAGGTTACAGAAGATTGCTGCATTCGACCACCTGCAACAACATGAAAAACAGATGGATAATAGGCATTCGTGTGCAACTGTGCTGTCATACACTTGTTCGTCATCAGATGTCAGAATGTAAAAAAAGTATATGTGCTAGGCTCAGTAATCAGAAAAAGTCCACAGAAAAGATATCCCAATGCAGTGACCCAATTCATTTACCTCGCATAAGGCAGAGCTAGGCTTAAAGTAATAATGCCTTATATCCCACACACACTGCGTTTGCATCACTATCTGGGAAAATCGATTTTTTCTTGATACATTGCAAGTACAAAAATCAAATCCCGGTACAAATGGAGAGCCACTGCTGGCTCTGATGTCATTGCTTGCAAAGGCAGTAAAGCCTGAGAAGATCACCATTGTATGCACACGACTACTACCAGCAATAACAAGACAATAAAAAATTGGTTCTTTATATCTACATCCGTGTATGCGAACTACGCAGACTCGGTCAGCATATCTCTAGATTTGTTCAGCATATCCCAGTTGCATGTCACATGCCCATCTCAAAGACCAACCCAGTCCAAGCCAAACAACAGCAGCCATGCACACTTTTTAGAGAAGCAGCAAAGCAGACTTTAAAGTAGGCAGAGCTCCAATTAAGTGGGACTTCTTAATGTTGAGAAAATATCGAGAAGATTACATTGACAGTTGAAGATTATTGTAGGGTACGTTTCAGAAAAAACCCATTTTAGAAATGAGATTTGAAGTTTTGACGACTTCCACATAAAAGGAAAGCATTAAAAATAACGATTAGGCAATCTATGTCAAACCCAACTATAAACAACCGGAAGCAACGTATTTAGAAATGATAAATTACCGATCTCTGCGGCATATGAAGCTTGCGTCCCAACTTTTTGAACCTAGGTACATCGAGATGTGTTTGCAGCTTTTTAAGCTGCATACTTGTAACAGCCTCATTTGCAGCGTAGCTTTGTGCCTTGTAAACTACATAACTTGACTCATACTGCCCAGATCAACGTGAAGTTTCAAGTGAATTCAGCTCTGCTTTCGCACCCACTACATCAGTTCACTACTTTTCCTGTTCGGATAAGTTTTGCTCTACATGTTATCAAATGCCTTGGACCTCTATATGCTGCAATCATGGATCTCGGATGTACCAAGGCTCAAAAAGCTGGGACATGAGTCTCATATGATGCAGAGATGGGTAATTTTTATTTTTAGATATGTTGTTTTCGGTTTACTTTCGGCTTAGACAGGGTTAGCATAATCAGTTTTTAATACTTTCTTTGTATGTAGACATCTTAAAAAACTTCAGATCCCAATCTAACATGTTTGGAATTGAAAGGTACTCTAAATAAAATACTCGATTGTTGAATTAATCTTGTTAGTATTAGTATTAGTCTCAGTATTTTCTTAACATTACCCTTATGAATCAGTCTTTCCCACACATCTTACAACTCAGCATACTTAGATATACCTGCAACTATCAGCTTGACAATTTAAGGATAATTGAATAACAAATAATACACCTAGTAACACAAGAGTTAATATTACACATAATCTGATCCGGCATGATCAAGTGTTCACATACACACAAACGCTTGTGTGCATACATGCACACAGCTGACAGAAAATTAGCTTGGTTAACAGGTGTCCACCAAACATTAGTAGACAGGTTCGGCTAATATACGTATGGCACCTTCACTGGCCTGGTAGACCACAAATTACAGAGAAATATCAGTCTTTTCCCGAGCTTGCAGACTCATCCAGCATGATCCAGCATGCTCCCACGTGCCATAATTCTCTGATGACGAATGCATCGACAACCACCGGATCACTGACAATAAATGACAATCACTATTGGATCACTGAAAAGAGGCATAGCACTGACCGACTTCACTGTTGACATACCTGTAGGGTAGTAGCTCTGAAACTGAGTACCTCACAACAAATCACAAGTCACAATTACTGTGTCCTCTGATAATCAAATGAATCTTTTAATCTATCGGTGAGAAGTCCCTGAGGCAGATCGAAGGTTAAAGGCCCTCGACACCCATGCTTTTTTCAAAAGGACAGACAAGCTTAACAGCCCAGAGCCTGGACTAGGGGACTCAAGTCAAACAAAATCAGCAAACCCGGTCCTGGCAAGAACCTAGAAGCCCTGCAAGGAAACCTGGACATCGAAACGGTAATTGAAAGGTTAAAGACCTTGAACATTGAAACTGAGACCAATGGGACAAAATGTAGACAATTGACTGGATTATAGCAGAGCTGCAATTCAGATGTAGCATCAATCAAATCAACGATAAGGAGTAAAACTGGAAATACCAGCTAGCCCATTCACAATTCAATGCAGAATTTATTACGGCAGTTGCACATTTCATTGCATACCAACATAGTTAGTATTGCTGACGATTCGTTGGAAAGGTTGTAGGTAGGCAGCAACTAAGTCAGTAAAGTAGCTCGAAAAGATGTCGTTTGATCGCAAAGCTGGATAATATGTGATGAGAGCTAGATTGTACCTCATCCTGTTATCGACGATGCTCCTGCGGACAAAAACGATGCATCAGTGTCAATAGATAAAATAAAGCTGACAAGTAAAACACCATTTCAAACAAGCACTCTGGCAACCGCAGTTGAAAAGAAATTTGCCTTTCACGATGATATTAACGAATATACTAGGAATGGATCGATGGCCTATGCAACTGGATTTCACCTGATGTGAAAGACTAATGCCCGGGGTGACCGGCTCATCAAGATAATAGCAGAGCATAAAGCTGCCACACTTCGATACCATTCACTGTCACGCCAGGGGCCTCAGGGATCGATAGAAGTGAAGATACGGTTAGTAGGAGGCTCACTAAGAGGGACATATTTCAATTGGTTGCAAAACGTAAGCCTATACTCACCCCCTGTCATAAAGCAGAATGCTTACTGCAGGTCCACGACCATGCCTATAGGACAACCTGTGTTTAGTTTTATGGAGAGGTGTACCGTATTTTTACAAGTATGTCACAATTTTTTCAATTTAAAAAAATAAACCTGCGACTTATATACCGCAACTCATGTAATGTCAAAATTAAAAAACCAACCCTTGCCTACCTATCTAAACGGCTCTTGCAGATCTTGCGGTGGCGATAAAGGATCGCCCACCACATGATTCGAACCTGCGACTTCGAGACCGGGGTCGTGAAAATCAACCACCTTACCTAGTTAAATAACGACTGTATGCAGACTGACAGATCAGTGAATGCTTTTTGACGAATCCCGGTGTTGTGCTGATGCAGTGGTTCACCCACTTGCCAAATCTGAGCCCCGTAGAATATTTATAAAACAACATCGACCAACGGCTGAGGTAGATGTTTAGCCCACATCCCACATCAACAGCCAAGATTTTAAATAAAATGCAGGCACTGTGAAATGCTACAGCAACAAAGACACAGAGAAGCTAGTGGCCTCTATGCCTAGGCAGATAAGGAAGGTCATAAAAATCTTGGTGGTCGTCCTTAAAGCAAACATACCAAGACCATGTACTTATTTGTGGATTGTCAATAAATATTTTCGAATGCTATGCACGACTGTAGTATTATATTAACAAATACTATATATTTTGTATAACACCCTCTGAGAAGTCAATCTCTTTCTATGCACTTCGCATTTGTGGCAAAGGAAGTATTATCGAACAGTTTGTGGTAGCATGCTCAATGACAACAGGCATAACATGGCTAAACGTAACATGCAGAGGGTCAGCATGCACACACATATGGTTAGTGGCAGCATGCAGTGTCACCAAACATGAGCGCACAAAGGAGAAATCCCATGGACCCAATAAACACTGATAAATAGGTGCGTTTTAGCTTTTTTTAAATGTGGTCAGGTCAGAGGATGTCTCGATCCCAGTCGGACTTGACTTCCAGGCTTTGGGATAAATACGACCTTAAGGCCAGGTCTCCAAAGGATTTGAGGTTCGTAGGAGGTATGGGTAAACGATTAGATTTCGAAAAGCAGGTGGTACGATGCTTAGCCTGGTATGGGAGTCGATCTGATTGGTAGGTGGGAGCCAAAGAATGAAGAGACTTAAAAAGTGAGTGACAGAACCTAGAAGTGGTTGAGCTGCTAGGCTGAGAGACAGTGCAGGTCGGTAAGAAGTGGTGTGATGTGGCAACTGCTATACTTGCGACAGACAAGCCAGCTGTAAAGCTGAACCAGTTGCAATCACCTGATTGCACAGGCCACTAGACAAGCTAGCAGTGAGTTACACAAGTTGGGACAGGAAGTCACAAGTGCATCGACCAATTTAGATGTGGCATATGCGTCCAAACAAGCCCGAATTATAGCATTGTCATGTAGCTCAAAGTAAGTAGGCTTGACTGTGGAGCTGATGTGGTCGTCTAATGAAAGGTCACTTTGGAATAGGACACCTAGATTACATACAGATTCAACAGGAGATATACTAGTAGAGCCGATGCTGAGCGTTAGGTTTTCCAAATTTCTGAATCACGCTTGGTTTGCCCATAACTAGTAAGTTGGTTTCATCATCATTAAATTTAACAAAGTTTGCTATCGTCCATGTGGGGATGTCATCAATACATGCAGTAAGGGTGTGTAGAGAATTTAACGTGCTCGAGGGCTGTGAGGAATCAAAGCAAAGGTATAACTGAGAGTCATTTGCATATAAGTGAAAACCTAGATTGTGCTTGGTTATCACATCGGCTAGAGGGAGAGTATAAACTGTGAAGAGAACAGGACCAAATACAGAGCCTAAAGCTACCCCCTACTTCAGAGGTACCTCGGATGATCTCTGTCCATTCACATCAATACTCGGGAGTCTCCCACTGAGATAGGACCTGAACCATTACAGTGCAGTGCCAGTGGTGCCCAGGCGAGATTGGAGGCGTTCAAGAAGGACTTTGCGATTGATAGTATAAAAAGCTGCACAAAGATCAAGCAAGATAAGTAGAGACTCTACCTAAATCTGCATTCTTAAGTAGGTCGTTGTACACCCGAAGTAATGCCGACTCTGTGGAGTGATTAGCTCTCAAATCAGACTGGAACTTACTAGCAAGGTTTCTGGGCAGAAGCTGCTCGTGTTCTCTTGGTCTAGTGTTGCTTTCTTTAGTAGTGGCCTGACTACAGCCTGTTTGAAATGTGCTGGAACATGACCTGAGGCTACTAACACATTTATTATGTTAGTTATGCATAGCAGCAGCAGATCGATGCATCGTAGAAGTAGGATAGTGGGAATAGGGTTCAGAGGACTAGTTGTCTTCTTTGATTGGGAAATGAACTTCAGGACGAAGTCACTAGTGACCTTGAATGTAGACATCGAGGTACTGCAAAGAATTGAGGGACAGGATTTCCCAAGGCATGCTGCCATCTTAGGGATGGACTCCCTGATCTTGTCTATTTTGTTGACAAACAAGCTAGAGAAGTGATCAGTTAGATCGTCACATGGATCAGTAGGTAAGGAGCTAACCTGGGAGCGGCTAAGAAGATGTTTGATCATCGACATCACCATTTTTGGATTGTTCATCTGTGATTTAACGATGTTGGTATATAAGCTAAACTTGACCTTTGCTATGATCGATTGATATGATCTACAGTAGCACTCTGTGAGTGTCTATGGACAGGCAGTCCTAATCTTTTCTATGCTTTCTCAAGCTTGTGCTTGGTAGACCTAGCTAGTTAAATGTCTGCAGTAAACCATTGGCCGTATGTATTTTAAGCCTGGGGTGGTAGGAAATCTTGTCATTACCCATATGGAGTAGCAACTACAGCAGATGTGGCCATGAAATGAAAAGTATGTTTTGCAATGAGTTTACTGCTAGTTGGCATGTTACAGCAGTGTCAGCCAGCCAGCAACAGTCACCAGCATCTTGTGGCCCAACCACAGTGCTTGTGCAAAACAGAGCATTAGCCGTTTGCTTAAAGCACACTCAATCGAAGTGTGTTACTTTTTTCAGTACCCAGTCCCATGGCAGTTGCCTCTCAGTATTTTGGAAACTAATGCTTTGCTTGCACCCCCAGCTTTAGGCCATACACATTCAGCCATTCATGGGTTGCTAATGTTGCAGTAGCGACTGCTGGTGGAGTTTTCCACAACCTGTCTGGATCCTCAGAGGTTGCATAGCCGAAGTACCGTCTGCTTGCCGACAACAGCAGGTGTAATTGTTGCAGCTTCTCACCAAATTTGCATTAATAAATATACACATTCATTTGCACGCAGTGCACCGGATTCGGTGGGAGCATGTGTGTGTGTAATTTAAATCCGAGGCTTTTAGCAGTTGTGTTGAAATTCCAACAAAAAGGCAGTATCAATGGCAGGTCACTAGTCTGGACCGGCTAAGATGAGATTTCGGTATCATTCCTCACTCTAGGGGAAATTACTTTTCGGCTTGAAGTGTCACGGCAGACGGTCTTCAAACACTTGTTATTTTGGAATTCCTACCTTCTCATTGTGAACTGCAACAATAGGATACACTTCCGTCCTACGGGTAGGCTACTCGGAAGCCAATCTTTTCGGCAGAACCCATTGTGAAGAAGCGATTAGGGGGATCCGTGCTATTGCTTAATATATTGAATTTGACTCATTTGTATCGCACCCTAAGAGAACTTAATCTCTATTCAAGTACTTCACGTATGCCATGGGGTTCGAGCTCACAACTTCAGTCATCAGATACATTCACCTTAACCACGGTCGTTCAAGCAGACCACCAGGACATAGCCAAACCTATCGAACAAAAATCAGAAATCAACTATGGCAGCGTGGTACCAGCTGAACTCGCACTTCAAATTTTAATCTGATCCGTGTAGTATTACCAGAGTTGTGGAATTTACAACGCACAAACCTACACTGTAAACTATGCTGTATAAAAAAAGTAACAAGCCTACACCTCTACAAGCTTCTCACGTGCATCTCGATGTACCAAGATTCAACGACATTGGACACAAATCGCATACGATCCAGAGACTGGTAAATTTGCTGTTCATGGCTATGTTGCTTCTGTTTACGTACACATTGAACATAGTTTGAATAATCAGTTTTTTCTATTTTGGGAAAGTCTTCAAAACTTCTGATCCCATTTCTAACATGTGTGTCTTTTGAAAGGCATCCTAAACAAATACTTGATTGCTGTACCAATTTGTATTAGTACTTTCTTATCATTCTGCCACAAGGGCAACCGACTTCCATAAGCCACCTTGGTATCGGCAACACCTGCTATATACACAAAACTAGTTAATGCACACTTTTTCAGCACTTCATTGCATTCATATGCACGTTTTACTGTATCTTGCTCCATTCAGAAAATAAATTCAAAATCGAGAGCCAGCTTCAGCACGACTGTATACACGTTTCAGAAAAAACCTGAATTTGGCTCACAAGCAATGGAGTTCAACGGTAAAAAAGGCAAAAATAAAACTGGTCAAGGCAGTGCAGTCAATCAAAGTATGCAAGATAACACCTCATCAATTTACAGTTAATATCAATTCAACCTCTCATCTCTAATTTACCTGACAATAGACGCGTGGTAGTCGTCGATGGAGGCTATGGGCACCATCACGACTCCTTGTCCAAAGCCCCACCAGTTGAATGCCACGTTCATGACAGCGTTCACCGATATCGAATGAGTGGCCACTTGCTTCACTGACAGTGGGTTTATGATTATATTTCGGTTCACAACGACATTACTGGACGACACGACTACAACTGCTTCAGCACGTGATCGTGGGTTCAAACCTACAACCAAGAAGTAAGCAGCACTATAACTGGATGAGCATTGGGACATTTAATAATGGGTATAATGGGTCACCAAGTGGATAGAGTGCTCTTTGAGACTCTTTCCAACTACCACCACGACCACCTACCTGGATAGACTGCAGTGATTTTGTTGTCGGTGAGCTGGTTGTAGCGGAAGGTCAGGTTCTGAACGGTGCTGAGCTCTGTGAGTCTCATATAGACAACATACTTGCCGCTGTTGTTACGGTATGTGTTGCTCTCAATGAAGTAAGTCACTTGCTTACTGATAAAATATCGACTGCGATCCAGATCGTCAGTGTTATCAATACGTATAACTCCACCCGTGTGGCCAATGAATGTGCAGTTCCTAATGATGCCGACCATGTTGAGCATCGGGCTCACACGTACCGCAAGTCCTACATAGTCATGTTCAACTGATGTGCAACAGCTGCACAGACAGCACAGCATATACAAGTGGGAGGTAGAGCACTAGCCAAACAGGTCACGATAGAGTTATTCTAAGAATAAGTAAGATAAGTAAGAAATAGCTTTCACTTGCTAGCAGACTATACAAGCAACACATAATGCATTGTGAGCCGGCTACTGTCATAATTCGTTAGCAAGCAAAGAGGCACGTGGGGCTGGAGAACCAGAATCACAGACCTTGGTTTCCACTGAAGGTTACTGCTTCCATGCTAAAGTTGCCTGGTGCAAGGCTGTCAATGTAGCAAGATATGTATTCGATGCCATCCCCACCATTACCAATAAAGCGTGATGATGTATTCACAACCAGCAGAGAATCACCACAATAGTTACCAGCCTTTAACCCGATACCATCATTGTATGAAATGGATGTATTCAGGATCTGCAAATAGCAGGCAAATCAATCATAATCACGATCAGCAGCATAAGCAAATGCTAGATCCATGATGTACAGTGTTGATGAGCAAAAGGAAAATAGCTGGCAACTTCCTTTAGCATTGGCAGTCGCAAGCTGATGGTGGCAAGCAGAAATGGAATTAACCCTGGCAGTCGCACGACTTCCAAAAAACCAGTATCTTAGAGAGTCACCTCCCCTGCCCGAAGATAGCATCTAGTTGTTAAAATCATATTAAAATGTGGCTGCTTAATTTTAAAATGTAGTACCAGTTGGTTTAGATGGCGGTTTTTGCTGCAATACTCCCTTATCGAAGTTGGACTTATGTAATGCATAGCCAGTAGCCATCTCGCACGAGCCTGTGCACCAGGGAAAAAAAAGAGCCTGTGCACCAGGAAAAGTAACATTCAAGTAATGGAACAGTAATATTCAAGTAATGGCTTTAATGAGGTGTCATGTGGAGGAGTAAATAACGTCTACCTCCACTTCAGCGACATTCCTTCTGCCTGGAAATCGGGCTTCACCATCCTGATCTTCAAGAAGGGTGACCCGAGCTAGCCGGGCAACTTCAGGCCGGTCACGCAGCTCCTGTAGCTTTACAGGCTGCTGTTGGGCAGCTTAGCCTCGAGGCTCAGCAAGTATGCATATGCAGTCGGCCTGCTGTCGGCACAGCAGAGAGTTTAATCCTGTGGATCGAGGGCTGCCTCAGGCAGTCGTTCCTCGTCAAGAGCACCTTCGAGGAGGCAGCCTGCCGCCAGGGTTGTAGGGAAATATATGCTGCGTTTCTGGACTGACTTCGGGAGCGTAGCACACAGGGTTCTACACCAGGTGCTGCAACACATCGACCTGGACGAGGCGTTCTGCTCCTTCGAGGAGCTCCTCTACCATCGACGTTGATGCTTAGCACCAATGGCAGCACTCTGAACCCTTCACCACCACCTCCAGAGTCCGGCCGGGTGACCTTCTATCACCAATCCTTTTCGATTTGGCCATGGAATCCTTCACCTGCCGGATCGCCGGCAGTGCTCATCTCGGCTTCTCCATGGGTGTCACCCGGCTCTGTGTGTGCGCTCTGGCCGACGACGTGGCTCTTTTCGCCGAGTCGGCCGAGGTCCTGTAGTCGCTCGTGTCTGCAGTAGAGGAGGCAGCTTTTGCTCTCGCCTTTCTGTTCAGGCCAGAGAAATGTAGCATGGTCTCGCGATGGGGTATGAGCCCCAGCAGCAATCACGCTGCAGATGCGACTTGTCCCGGAGCTGCCAGAAGGAATACCTGGGAGCTCTGCAAGGACTCGGCAAACTAGGCCACTGCAGATGACTATGAATATGGCTGCAAGGCTAGTCTTCAAGTCCCAGAGGTTTGAGCAAAGAGCTAGGGCGGATGCCGGTTGAGCAATAGATACAGAGCAAAGTTCTTATGCTGACCCACTCTGTGGTCTTCACTGGCAGACCCACGTAGTCCAACCATAACCGAGATTTGTAATGCTTCTTTGGGAAAAGGGGTCGTCCCCAAGTCCTTCAAATCAGCAATCGTTAGACCCATACTTAAAAAGCCTGGATTAGATACAAAGGTCCTTGCCAGCTATCGCCAGTTTCCCTTCTTCCTTTCTTGTGAAAGATTCTTGAAAAATTGTTGCTAAGCATCCGGTTGAACATATTTAAAAGGATGAAATATCAAAAACATTTCAATCAGGGTTCAAGAGGCAGCACTCCACTGAAAGTGCTCTCCTCCGTGTTAACAATGACATTCTACATGGCAACGATGACAAGAATGTCACTGCCCTAGCTCTGCTAGATTTGTCAGCTGCCTTCGACACCACTGATCACGATGTTCTACTTGAACGATTGAGAACAACAATCGGTCTGGCAGACGAAGCACTGGCGTTGCTGAAATCGTACTTGTCTGGTCGTATTTAATCCGTGCCATGTGGGGGTCAGGTCTCACCCACGAGACCAGTAACCTGTGGAGTCCCTCAAGGGTCTGTGCTCGGTCCCTTGCTGTTCTCTATTTATACCTAACCTCTGGGAAAAGTGAAAAGGGCTCACGAAATAGGACATCGCTTTTATGCAGACAATACTCAGTTGTCATTCAGTTTGTCATTCAAACTCAGTTTGTCATTCAAACCGTTGGAATTTGCTGCAGCAACTGATAAAATGAATGCTTGCCTTGCTGACATTCGATCCTGGATGTCGGAAAACTTCTTGAAACTAAATGACGATAAAACCGAACTGCTGCTCATAGGACACCCTAAGCGAGTGGCTGGATTAAAAGGCTTTGGTCTTCTAATAGGTGATGCCGTTGTGCGACGATCACCACGTGCTCGAAATGTAGGTGTCGTGTTCGACAGCTGCCTCAAAATTAAAAGCTTCATTCAGAAGACTGCCTCTAAAGCTAGCCATCACATCCGATCCCTATCCAAGATTAGGAGCTGTCTTCCACAGTGGCTTGCAAACAGTTTAACTAGCTCCTTAGTTCTGTCTCGGATTGATTATTGTAATTCCCTTTTGGCTGGGCTACCAAAGAAAACAACTAGGCCACTGCAGCTGACTATGAATTTGGCTGCAAGGCTAGTCTTCAAGTCCCAGAGGTTAGAGCACGTGTCTCCTTTGCTAAAAGAGCTAGGATGACTGCCGGCTGAGCAACAGATACAGAGCCAAGTTCTTACACTGACCCATAAGGCCTGCCACGGCTTGGCTCCTTCGTACCTAGCTGAACTGCTGCACCAGTTTCAGCCTCTTTGCGCCCTCAGGTCCTGTGTGGACAATAAATTAGCTGTTACATTCCTCTGCTTAAAGACCGTTGGTGACAGAAGCTTTAGCTCTGCAGGTCCTAGACTGTGGAACTTGCTTCCATAATTCTTATGCAACGACAACTACTCTCCTGCTGCCGACTATGGTTAATCCTTTCCAGAGGCCATGAGCTGCTACTGCCATGCTACTCACTACCTCAACTGCTCTCCTGACTCTGCTATGCTTCCCACTTTCTCTTTGTTGCGTGGGACGAAGTCTGTTGGCTACCGAAGCATACCGAAAGCCGCCTAGGCTGTGAGTGCGCTATACCAAACTCTCCTGCGTAAAACCCACATAGTCTGTATGCCTTTGTGGAGTTACAGAGGGAGATACATTACATTACACAGGCAGAGATGGGGCATGCCTGCGACTCCTTCACGAGGGACTGCAATCTCCTCCAGGTCTGCCGTTTTGCCCCATGGCAGAAGCTCGACGAACTGCCGACGTTCCTGCTCCCGCGGTTTGACTATCTCTGCCTCGCAAGCATGGTCTCTCGAGCAGCTCTGAAGACGGCCGACAAGGCCCTCGTCGATCTCTGCCTCACGGCATGCAGCCTGCCTCGCTTCACTTCGTCTCACTTCCCAGTCACTCTACTCACTTTGGGAGACCTCGGGCTCGTCTGCCTGTGGCTGAATGCAGCCATCCTAGAGCGGCCCATGCCTGCAAAGTGCTGGGCTTGCCGGACAGTACCGCGTCGGCCGTCACGCGCCATTGCCTCGACAAGGCCATCGCCATCGTCGGTGGCACGCTCAAAACCGACGAGAAGTACGCGTTCCTCAGACTGGCTACAGTCGGCCTTGTAAACAGTGTCGGACCGGGTCGTTCTGGGTCCAGGCATGCAAGTGCCTCATCGGCAAGAACTTTCGCCTCGAACTGACGGTGGCTGTCTCCGACAATGAAGCACTGGAACACACCATCGTTCCGTGCTTCATGGTGACCATGCTCCGAAAGTTCGCTCGCCACACGGAGGGCTTGGCCGTGGCCGAAGAGCCTTAACAGGGCAGGGTCAGCCACTGCCTGGCGCCTGACCCATTTGCGACCCACAGCCACTTCACCTTTACCGGTCTCAGGCTGTCGTTACGGGCATGGCTTCGCCTTCCGCCGCCTTGATGTGCTTCTGGTCCTCACGACAATGATGTGCACGAACCCCGAGGCTCAAACCAGCTGCCGGGTGTGCGGCTACCCACACGAATCAGTGTGCTGCATGCTCAGCCACTGCCAGGCAACGCCCGAGCACTACTGGCCAGCAGCTATAGGTCGTCGGTGGTAGTGCCGTTTGTCATCGGCTGACTGGGCAGCTGGTTCCCTGAGATGGATTGCATAGCAGACCTTGGCATCCCGTGCAGTAAGCACACGGCATTGCGTCGGCTGTATATTTTGGACGCCATCACGGTTTCCGAGACCATGTGGGCCCTGTTCCAAAGCCGTGAGTCGGTGGTTGCTCCCGCGGCTCTGGCCGGTCAAGGTGCGCCGGCTTGAATTGCTGTTATTATTAACCTAGCAAATTTTTTTTAACCTGGAACTAACGAAATCGGTCGATGCTTCAGAACCATCGATAAGTAAACCATGCAGAAAATAAATACTTATATGACGTGACAATCAAGTTCAGAGGTGTAAGTCACTCTTAAAGCTAATGCTGTAAAGTCCAGTTACAAGAGTGGTAGAATTAGAAGTTGGTCGGTAAAACCAACAGTTTCTGGCTCTTATCATGACGAAGTGAAAATCTTCCACCCTCTGCCACCCCGGCCTTCTAGCCCAGCATATTAAAATTAACAATAAAATAACAATGGAACCAGGATAAACCAATCATTAGCTTCATTGTCACATAAAAGTGGCAAAAGTTAACCGATTTTTACTTAAGAGAAGTCTTATCAATACTAGTTAAATGCAAAGATTCGATAGAAGACTGAAAACAATTAAAAAGATCTCTAATTTGTATTAAGCTTGTGGATATTTCAGCAATCATCACTGCATGTCCATCGACTAACAGCAGCCAGATGGGAAAGGAGTCGTTGCTATGCAATACTCGAGTGGCTGGAGGCAACTACATTGACTAACTTGATTTGACTAATTGATTTGACTGACTTGATTGATTAACTAGACATAAATCATATAAAGCATTAAATTGTATGAATCGTGGCTTCATGACAGTTCCAGCTAAAGTGATTCATTCGAGATGCGTTTTCTAGCAGCCAAAATTCTCTAGAGGACTCTAGCCCATGTTAGCCTTGCTTTATTCAGCACAAGCATATGCCCAAGCCGATGCCTAGCCTTGGTCTTTCGTTATCCATCACTTGCTGACACACCAGATCTTACAGCTAGGAGGGCTCAGTAGTAGGCGCCTTTCATACAACTTCCAATGCTTAGCACAATTCCCAAAGTGATCAGATAAACAAAACTGGGTTAAGATGAGCAAGTTTTATGAGGATCTCTGCAGTACAAACTCTATATACACATGTAAACTCTAGCATACAAGTAATGCCAACCACTAGTCTACGAAAAAAGCAGGAACAAGTCTATTGACCCATAAAAAAGGCCAGGCAAACTTATCTTAACGTTTCCTTATCCTATCAGTAGACTAAGCATTCAGCACTACCATCCTGTTGCTGCATCCTTGCTCACTCCACAAGCATCAGTATGAATCCTTGAGTTAGTACTACATAATACAAAAAGCAAGAAATACAAATATATATATATATATATTTGTATATATATATATATATACATTTGGATTTCTTGCTTCCCGGATTATTGATAAGACTTAAATTATTGGTAAGACTTCCTTTGAGTAAAAATCTGTCAACTTCTGCCACTTTTCTGTGACAATGAAGCTTATGGTTTGTTTATCGTGGTTCTATTGTTATTTTACTTTCAATTTTAATATGCCGGGCCAGAAGGCCGGGGTGGCAGAGAGTGGAAGATTTTCACTTCGTCATGATAAGAGCCTGAAGCAGCTGGTTTTACTGACCAACTTTTAAAATACAACCAAAGTTGCCACGGTGAGGGGGTACAGTTACTCTGAGGTGTGGGTAAATGGAAAAATAGGCCAGCATCCAAGACGATAGGACGTAACGTTCACATTGAGTCAATAGAACGTTTAAAAAAGAGAGGCCTACGCTGAAGCCTTGGCCAGACTTTCCTCAGACTTACCACAGACAGCAATACAAACCATGCCTGAAGTTCCAAGACCATGAGCTGTTAGTACGATTGCCCGAAACCAAAGTGCATTATAAATGAGGGGACAAGTTATATGTTAACGCAAGTAAAAATACAAATATTACAAACATGTGGCAGGTCTTGTGGGATATGGAATTCTTAGCTCTGCCAATTAAATGATGAGAATAATAAGAATAGTGGCTTATAAGACTCACTTTTATTGGATAAGTAGAAACCTTCGTAGCCATAATCATACTGCTACCTAGAAGCAAGATTATCATACTGCGTGGTTGATAATATTGTGTATGTACTGTTGAATTTCAGGCCATTTGAAGCTTTTTGGGCATCGAATAGTAGTAAATTGTGAATTAATAACAGCTTATGCCGTTAAAGAACCACAAAAAATTTCTGAGTTGCATTACAATGCAGGCCTGAGTGTCCACTGATCTAGCAGTAAGCCCAGCTTAGCTCGTGAGCCCAGCCGTCGGTCGGGCGAGGACTCCCATGTCACGACACATTGGCTAGGCTGTGACAGGTCAAAGCTCCTGGGCTTCTTCTTCAGTCTCTTCCAGTTGTCGAGTTTAAAGCATGCAGCGTTTCTTTTGAGTTTTGGCAGTGTGTCACCAAGTAGCTTCCGTTGCTGCTTGTTTTTCTCCTTGTTGTCTACGATAGGTATGCTTGTATTCTGCTCGCTTTGCTCCATATTGTTCCAAGTTCATGCTGGGCGAACTTGCCGGTGTTCGACTTTGGGTGAAAACCAGACTTACTATAGAAGTTAGCTTGTGTAAGCTAACTTCTATAGTGCAAATACTCAGGCCTACAGTACATATGTACAATAATTTTAGTTTTAATTTTAATACAGGGGTTTATAATTGAATCAAGACAACCGTGCATGCCGTATCATATATATACTAAAGTTGACTTTTGAGATAATCAAACTGATACGGCATGCTCGGTTGTCTTGATTCAATTATAAACCCCTGCATTAAAATTGAAACTAAAATTATTGTACATATGTACTGTAGGCCTGAGTATTCGAGCCCCTCCTCAAATCTTTCAACACCAGGTGCAGTCACCTTGAGAGCAGTAACCCTGCTCTTCTTTGCTGTTCAGTACATATCTCCATCTTCATCATATTATCACTGAACAAGTTGCACATTTTCATAGGTTAGTGGTTGTGTGCAATAACTGTGCATATGGGTAATAAAATTACAATATGATATTTGTAACCTCTAATGTCTTATTTTCTCTTATTGTGTCTAATATATTGGGCAATACGAGTGTAAAGGTGACTAAAGCTGTTATTTCATTCCAGAGGGCTCTAATAATGTTAAAAACAGTATTTAGAGGGTCGTGAACAGGTTTTCTATGCTCTGACTACGAAAGTATTCAACTTATTAACAAATAATCGTACTTAACGGAAATTCCCTTATCGAGGTAGAGTCTGGAACTAATTAACAGCAACAAACTAGGGATGACTATTTCGATTCTAAAAATATATATCTAATCCATTTGTATAGCACTCTAAGAGGACTTAATTTCTACTCAGGCGCTTCACATATGCCATGGGGCTCGGGCCTACGATCTTGATCACGAACAAATACATTTTCAACTTGACCTTGGTTTTAGGTAAGCACCCTAACCACTTCACCAAACTATCTTGAAAGGTGGGCCTTAATGTTCACTGACCTAGCTGTTAAGCCTGCCCCACTGCTTGTCAAGGTTAGAGTTCTTAATTAATGGAGCAAAATCTGTTTAGGGGGAAAATTAAAATGCATTTTAAAATTGTCTAAACTAATTTTCTTATAAAAACGAACAAATCTAAATTTATGAAACTTGTCAGCACCAGGTAACGAATCAGCAGTTGCATGCCGTAATGCACCGACGTGCTGACCATCTTTAAATTTATATAAACTCGATAGTAAGCCCCTAGAAAAATTATGGATATATTCCATTTATGTACATCCATCTCGTATCAAAGGCAGACGTAGCAAGTTCACATTTCAATTGTGAGTGTGCACGTTGCACCTACTTATGGAAATTATTTCTCTCTTTCCCTTTTTGAAATGGCACTCAGTATTGCTGCACCGACGTAGTATACTAATCCCAATGGGGGAATAAAGTAAGCATGACGTCAGTGACTCTGCCGGTCTCAACGACTTACTAGCAAACCTAGCTTATCATTGGGGTTGATGCGCTCTTTGTTTATTAGCTGGATTCCATGGCTGTAAACCGATTTGCGCCACTGCTATGATTCAGGTTTATTTAAGCACTATTCTTCGAAGCCCTTATCTAACTTATACTTACTGCATTTAGTGGGTCCTTATGATTCGTCCCTGACACTGCCTGATACTGTGCCTGCTGCTTCTAACCATATCAGCCAATGTAAAGCACCTAGAATGAGATTGAGTTCTCTGAGGGCACTTTATCAAGAGTATTATTATTATTATTATCTACAAGTTGACCCTGTGTATATTACATCTAACAAAGTCATGCTTGATGAGACATTGCGAACGTTACCACTAATCATTCGGTCATGCATTCTTTACAGCATCTGTAAAGTGTCTAGACAGATATTCGGTGCTCTATGGTTGCTAAACAAATATATTCTTATTACTATTCCTTTGTATATACTCTTAGAGGCACAGGATATATACATTTATGTATTGTGGGTTAATGTACTGCTCCCAGGTAACTTAAAGCTTAATGAAATGATGCAACCGTAACAGTAATCTCAATTTCATTATCGTTCATATAAAAGGTTTGCCCATACCTAAATAAATATCTAGCTGCTATGTATACTACCTTTAAATCCATTTCTAATGGCTGTAACACAGGTATTAAGCCATTCAGAGGCAGTTCTAAGCTGCTTTAGGTTAAAAGGATATGGCATGCTTAGTAATATAATACGAATGAGTTTCAGAACAGAGTCGAGGAGCAAAGCTTTGCAGTAAGGGGGTTGAATTTTGCCAGAAATTGTGCCAAAAGCAGGCATTTTGCCACCGGGAAGCTAGCATGCAGAGATTCAAGTAGGAGGCCGTCAGCAGTAGATAAAAGGGGATTCTTCTATAGATTGTATACCAAAATAGAACCTGTTTCTGACTGAGAAGAAAACTGCTTATCTGCAGTAGGATAAGTGAAACTACACATGGTAGGCATCACTTAACAACTGATTGAATCATTCATGAACCTCGTATTTGCCGATTTGACAGTTTTTGTTTACTTTTTGGTTGGCTTTCAGAAAAAATGTTGCGGCATTGGATAAATGAAACGACACAAACACTTACGAGCTGGCCGATGAAGTAATGAGTGAGACTTCACTTTGTAAGACTAGACCGGCCACAGACCTCACAAAGAAGAAAAGCACTGACTGGCATACCTCTGTTTTTTGGTGGCGTTCTACTCGCGCCTTGAAAGTTTCAACAGGCTTCAGCCACAGCCCAACACCTCGGTTGTTCTCAATGACAAGATTCTGCAGAACTTTTCTACCACCAGAATATGTTATGTTCACTCCGGAGTCTTGGTTATTTGTAAAAATCGAGTTCACAATAGACAAATCAGCTGCTCCTCCATTCACCCGTAGACCTGCATTGAAATAACCAGCATGAATGAAGGCCTTTCTGCTTACATTCACATATAATCAGCAGGGCACAGGCAGCATTCACGGGCATTCAAACAACTATGTGGATACAACAAATTACTGCACTCACGTATTATTAATACAGTTCGGTGGTACAAAGCTCGATTTCAAGTGTATATTGCAGTACACCGTCGTTATAATTTACCAACCAAAATTGAAGCCATTGTGCTTAAAAAATCCTAGCTGATTAAACAGCCTCTTTTGTATAGCGACAGAAGAGCCTTAACGGCTATTACCACCGCTTGCAGAGGCAATAAAGAATCGCCCACCGCAGGAATCGAACCCACGACCTCGGGACCAAGGTCGTGAAAGCAACCGCCTTACCTAGTGTGCCATCACGGTGCTTAGGCATTCTCGTACAAATGGACTGCGAAGATGCTGGCCACTAAAGCAATCCACTTATGCTCAACGGCAGGGTACATTATAAGGACGGTTTTCTCCAATATTCACTCGAAATTTAAGCTTTGCACAGCCTAACTCTGGTCGATTGTTGCTCACTTAGAATGTATCGTGCCAGATTAAGGTAATTGGTTGGACCACATCCATGTCTTGTCTAACAAGGATATTGTCACACCTTTTCTTTACTCACTAAAAGCTAAGCTTACCTATTAAATGCTGGAAATACTTGCTGGATTAACATGTGCGAAATCACCATGCAGAAAACCAAGTGACCCAGCTTTAAAACAGAAAAAACGGGACCATCTATCACCTAAGCATGAGCTAGTGTATATGTGCACAAACACAGCATTTTGGCATATTTGCATCAAATGCATGCACCTTGGCACGCTCAGCACCTTGGCACAGATCAGTTTTGGTGGCTGCTGTTACTTGGTTAGCCCATTTTATGATGCCTCATAAGCAGAGCAGTCAGTAATGCTATTCAAAATCCTCAAATAAATTTTAAGAACGAATAAATTACTGATGACAATTCTCCTACTATATCAATAAAAGGTATAACAAACCTAAGCAGGTCCAAAACACAGTGCTAGCATATAATCTACTTCTCCTGCTAGCCGATGTCAACAAACTGATTTCCGAATAATCCTGACACCTAACAGTTCCACAAAAGTATAAACAGCCCAGTGCTTGAAAAGATGTGCGCAAAAAAGTCACCTCTGCACTGTGAGTAGCAGTGGTTTAGGAAGCACAGGTCCTAAAAAAGCCACACCTTTAACAAGCACTAAAGGGGTCGTGATAAGATGCGGCCCCGAGTGACTTCTTGTGTGCTCTTGCATGCATGTCAAAGCACAGTATTTTACACATGATTCACCCTTGGTTATTATTTCTCTTGCTGCAAACAGAGTACCTCGACAGAGATTCGATTATTCTCTTGTGGCACTATACAAACAACTTCTCATCGCTATTATTATTACGAACTGTTTCACATAGCACATATATGTCTGACAAACACTTAACCTCAGACCAGCATCGGCTAGAGCAAAGATTAGTGTTTACAAAATGAACATTTTCGAACACAGCTAGTTGCTCCGAATAGGGAGATCGTCGAGAATAGTCTCCGACAGACTCTTGAGTTCTAAAGCTCACGTGGGAACAATGCAAAAAGCTATCTTCGGACACCAGAAAACTAATACCAAATTTTCAATGGAGAAAAAGGTGCAACTGGTGTAGTGCAGTGGCCACAAAATCCTTCACGAGCCATATAACCAGTCGTAAGAAAGATTTAACAAATATTCATCGACCCTTGAGTTTGCATCTCATGCTCTGCAAAAAGTATCAGACCACAAGCTTTGGGGAACACTGACCAGATATTGACAGTGTGCCTTTTTCTTATAATGGCTTACAGACATGATATTTATGCAAAACTAGCACAATTTCTCTTTTACCAACCTGCACCATAACGGTTCGTCATGAAAATGCTGTTGTTTACAGACACGAAGCTTCGCACGTTTTCAATAAGAAGCCCGTGCAAAAGATTGTTAGAAAACGATGTGCCATCGACCAACACGTCAGCATTGGGTGGGCCTACAAAACACAAAAGAGAGCTCAGCATGTCCACATGCATAGATGCTGCTGCATAGGCCCAGCTGGGGGTAGTATTTAACGACGGCACAGCACACAGCAACACAGCAAGTTGCATACCTGAGCTCTTGGTGATCAGCAAGACAAAACGAACACAGTTGGCAACATTCAGGCAAGCCTCTGGCTGATAGATATTGTCTTTGCCAAACACAATCGTGATCTGTGACTGTGACGTGATCATTGACTGAGGAAGAGGATGGTTGACTGTAGTGTTGCTTAGGTCCCACGTGGTAAGGAATGGTGCAGCAGGTTTACCACAGTCACTGAGACGCCCTGAGCAGTCTCCATTATACAGGCTTAGCAAAGAGCTGCCCACAATCGGATCGCGGTATACCTCGAGCAGTGCCACCGACAAGAAGCCCTGAACAGGGTTAGACACAGGCTAAAATTAAAAATAATATAAATATATAGTGATGGCCCAAAATCCATCCACCAAAGAATCAACATAAATCAGAAACGTAGTTGAGTTTTACAAAACCAAACAATTATATCTCACTGTGAGATTAACATGAAGAGGACATAAATGAGGCAAATTGTGTATGCTATGCTACCACCTTGATTGGCCTACTAGGTGCAAGGAACGTGTAAAACTAAATTGTTTTGAGGTTTCAGGTGGCTTCAGGAACAGTGCGACTTTTGAAGGAAAGTCTTTGGTAGCACAAGCAAAACACAGCGAAGTAGGAGTTCTTGGATGAGCAGGGTATCCACTCCAGAAAAATGCTTCTCGGTGACGATGTCTGGCACTAGTTCGGGAATGTTCCAATTTCGGACATCTGACTTTGTGCATGCTCAGACTTTGGCCATACCTAGTTCGAGAAAATACAAATCAATAGGCAGTGTAGTTACAGCAATAAACTACCCGACTACATTTCCTAATAAAAAACTAGCTCTGTGGCCGTGTACAACTGTTTTGTAAGTCTTGGAAAAACATGAGGCCAAAATCGTGAATATCTGCATGTATTAAAAAGTTTTCATTGAAATGTTGAGAAGGTAGTTTGCTTTAGTAACAGCATATTGCAATGTTAGATAGTTTGACCTTGGGAAATAATTTTTGTAATCTGATATTCATTGCTTATCAACACCGTTGGCTGGTTTTTCTTTCCACGATCATTTCCTTCCACGTTATCGATTTCGTGCATATTTTCAAACAATATCAAGCCTATGCTGGGCATCCTCAAAATGGCATGATTCAAATTCTTGATGATTTATGATAAAATGCTAGACCCCGGTTGATGAGGAATATTTTTAGAGGGGGATACTAGGTGCATCCAGTAAATCTTACATCGTAGTGCTCCGATGGTCGTACACAATTACATTTGCCGAAAAAATGATCATATCGGATGACAGAAATTCCCCTAACTACTTCGAAAACAGGGTTGCTACCTATTTCTTTGCTACTGATAAAAAATCGAGACGGTAACATGCACGATCAGTTATAAATACTGCTAAATTATGTCAATCATATGCTCTTGCGAACTTTTGTCAGCCAGCATTCCGTGAAACACTGAAATATCTTACATTGAATTTGCATTCCAATGTGAGTGGGTTTTTCTGGCTAGCACATTATACACAGTAAATTCGTCTTGTAACAAACAGAACACAGCATACAGGACATAGAGGCAATTGTTTATGAAGTGATTGGCCACACCAAAAATGTGCAAAGATCGTATATCGATCTGCGTAGCTAATTAGCAGGACCGATAGCAACTCTTTCTTCTAAATACCTTCAAGCAGCCTATAGAAATAACATTTATAATATGCAGTCTACTTCTTCTTAACTATCGATAGTTCCGACAGTATACCAGGCTAACGTATCAAGTCTGGCAAAAAAGACTTATATGAGCAATTCGTGTGTGCTAAGACGAGTATTGTTCCGGGTAATGAAGCTCACAGGCTCTTTTAAGAGACTGACCACACAGATGAAGATCATATAACAGCTCTCTGGGTTTGCCTACAATCAAACTAATTGCACTAATCTCAAGTGATGCATTCTTGCATGCTTGATACCATGCATCTCACTAAACCTTGGTTAATTATTCTCTTGCAGCTAATTGTAAAGCTCGTGGATACAGAAAGTTTCCCTTAGGGTACTATACAAACGATGAATATTAATAACAATAATTATTATTATTATTACTATTATACTCTTCGAGCCCCCATAAGTTCGAGATTTGTGAACGTTATTACAATCCTACAGTCTAACAGAAACATCGACCTCAAACAATCAGCAATCACAATGCACTTTCAGTTGACTCACCACTACACAGGCGGCAGCCATTGGTGTCATGGTGCCAGTAATTAGTGCTGGTGATACGCCAATTGGGCAAACGCTGCACATGTCACATGTTCGCCAATCCCACAGACGATAGACCTTGTCAACTAGACGCACGTAGGCACCATCTCCAAAATTGTCATGAATGTTACTACCAGTGAGCTGCACGAGGCCAAAGTATGTTGTGATATTCATGCCGTGACCTTAGGGTCAAAAAAATGTCAAATAAGAATATACCAAATAACAATACATATATATATATATATATATATATATATATATCATAAAATCATGTAATACATAACATAGAATGGTAGAGAATGGGTAGGGCCTCAAAGAGTCAACCAGCTATTAAAGAATCGCTTACATGACTGATGCAGCTGCTTTTTTAAACCGACAAGCATTATAACAAGCCTACATATATATATATATATATATATATATATATATATATATATATATATATATATGCATATGCATAATATATGTATGCATGCCATACATATATTTGAATGCATATATTTGCATACTTGCATGTGCACACACGCATGTGCATATACAAGCCACTTCAAATGCACTCTAGAGGCATATACCACCACATGTACACACACTGGAAGCATAAGGGTTTATTAAGGCTTCACAGTGAGTTCAGGAATCTAGCTGTTTTGAAGCTATCAGGCTAGAAATGTATTTTGTGTAAATTTAGATATAACAATAAAAATAATACATTTGCATAGCACATTCAGAGAAGTAATCTCTTTCTAGGCACTTTACAGGTGCTGTATAAAAAGCATTACAAATGATTGGTGGTAAAACCCAAAAGCATAGGGCACAGTGTAAGCAGCATAAGCACACGAGGGACAAATTACAAAAACCTGCTAAATGCGGTAACAAACAGGTTGGTTTTAAGCTTCTTCTTTCTTCTTTTTAAATGCGATCATGTCAGGGGACGTTGTGAGTGTGTCGGTGACAGTTCCCGCCTTTTGGAGCATAGGAACTAAAGGTACGTTTTCCAAACGTTTTGAGGTTCATACGAGGTATGGCTAAAAGATTTGAGTCACAACAGTGGGTTGTAAGATTCTTGGCCTGGCAGGGGGAGTAGTTCTTATAGTTAAGCTGGAGCCGGAGAATGAAGAAACCTAAAATTAAGTGACAGAACCTTGAAGTCGATACGTTGCTTGATTGGGAGCCAGTGCAGGTCGGCAAGAAGTGGTGTCATGTGACAACTTCGACACACACGACAGCTGAGCCTAGCTGCAGAGTTGTACACCAACTTTATGCGCCGATTGCACAGGCCGGTAGACCAGTGAGCAGTGAGTTACAGAAGACGAGATGAGATGTCACAAATGCATGACCAGATTCGATGCAGTATCCCTGTGTAAGCAAGCCCAAATTTTAGTAATGTTATGCAGCGGTTAGCAGTCAGATTTGACTGTTAAGCCGCTGTCGTCGTCTAATGAAAGGTCACTTTGGAACAGGACACCTAGATTGCACACAGATTCGACAGGAGATATGCTGGCAGAGCCGATTTTGAGTAGTAGGTCTTCCAATTTCTGAATGCTGCTTGGTTTGCCCACAACGAGTAAGTTGGTTTTGCTGTCATTCCATTTAAGAAATTGTGCTTAAGATCTATCTTTTGAGATGCTTTACCACAGACCAGCCAGCAATCGTAAACCGAGTAATAGATCGATGGGGCTACACAGAGTCTGTGGGCAGCAACATTTGCCTGAAATCTAGTCAAGAAAGTACCAAATGAAAAATCTCCGAAATGTTTTTACACTGAAATATGCTGATATGCTGTTTCGTCTAAGAAGTAGTTCTATCTGGATAGTAGTCACTCTAAGCATCAACACGAGGCGTGCATATAACTGATGGCAATCTGGCACGGCACGGCCAAAAGGTCTAAGCTCTTCTGCTAATCTCCTACTTGATAAAAGCTCTTCTGCTAATCTCCTACTTGATATTATTGCTGATATTTGGTGATACTTCAGCCAGGTCAAAGAAATCGTTTTCATGTCTCGTACCTCTAAACTGCATCGAAAACTGCCTAGGCCCAAGAATAGGCACAGCCTTAAAATGTGGCCAGGTGGACCATAAGCAGCCTAGCAAATTTAAACTGCCAGACAAATGACAGAAAAAATCAACTCTAGCACCACTGTCAGGAGCTGAAAATTTCCAGTACTTTCTCATCGAGCCCTATCATACGAGTGTCAACAACTGCAACAAAATTTAGCTGCAAGCCTTGCTGTACGTAGAAATTGTTATGTTCCAGATGAACTGCTAAAGGCTCCATCTTTGGCAATAATAATAATAATAATGCACTTGATTAAGCGCCCTCAAATAACTCAATCTCTCTCTGGGCGCTTTACATTTGCTGCAAAGGGAAATGCAATTGAATGGTGAGTAATATCGTGCTTGATAAACAAACAAATGAATAACGTGGTTAGGGGTGACATGCACAGGGTCAGCATGCAAATGTGGTTAGTGGCAGCATGCTAAGCAACAGAACGCATAAGCACATGAAGGACGCATCACAGTGACCCACTAAATGCTATCCTAAATGTTTTAAGTTCTTTTTAAATGTGGTCAGGTCAGGGAATGTGCTGACGCAGGTCGGGAGGGAGTTCCAGGCGTTGGGAGCATACGAACTAAATGCACGGTCTCCAAAGGATTTTAGGTTTGTATAAGGTATTGGTAAACTGTTGGATTCCGAAAAGCAGGTGGTACGATGCTTGGCCTGGTGGGGGAAAAGATCTGAGAGATAGGCTGGAGCCAACCAATGAAGTGACCTAAAAGTGAGCGACAAAACCTTGAAGTCAATTCGTTGCTTGACTGGTAGCCAGTGCAGGTCGGCGAGAAGTGGTGTGATGTGGCAACTGCGACGCTCACGACAGACAAGTCTAGCTGAGGATTTTTGCAGCAGCTGCAATCGCCTGATCGCACATGCTGGTAGGCTAGTAAGCAGTGAGTTGCAGAAGTCGAGACTGGATGTCACGAATGCATGGATCAACTTGGACGTGGTATCCTTATCTAAACAAGCCCGAATTTTAGCAATGTTATGAAGCTGAAAATAGGCAGATTTGACTGTGGAGCTGATGTGGTCGTCTAACGGGAGGTCGTTTTGGAATATGACACCTAGATTTCGAGCTGATTCAACAGGAGATATCCTGGCAGAGCTAATTTTGAGTGTCAGCCATTCTTGAAAAATTGTTGCTAAGCAGCTGGTTGAACATATTGAAAATAATGGAATGTCAGAAACATTTCAATCAGGGTTCAAAAGGCAGCACTCTACTGAAACTGCTCTCCTCCGTGTTAACAATGACATTCTACGTGGCAACGACGACGGGAATGTCACTGCCCTAGCTCTGCTGGATCTGTCTGCTGCCCTCGACACTATTGATCACGAAGTTCTGCTTGAACGATTGAGAACAACGATCCGTCTGGCAGACGAAGCACTGGCGTGGTTTAAATCGTACTTGTCTGATCGTGTTTAATGCGTGTCGTGTGGGGGTCAGGTCTCAGACACGAGAAGGGTCACCTGTGGAGTCCTTCAAGGGTCTGTACTTGGTCCCTTGCTGTTCTCCATTTATACACAACCTCTGGGAAAAGTGATTAAGGCCCATGGAATAGGATATCACTTCTATGCTGACGATACTCAGTTGTATTTGTCATTCAAACCGTCGGAATCTGCTGCGGCAACTGAGAAACTGAATGCTTGCCTTGCCGATATTCGATACTGGATGTCGGAAAACTTGCTGAAATTAAATGATGATAAAACCGAACTGCTGCTCATAGGACACCCTAAGCATGTGGCTGGATTAAAAGGCTTTGCCATCGTAATAGGTGACGCTATTGTGCGGCCATCACCACTTGCTCGAAATTTAGGTGTCGTGTTCGACAGCTGCCTCAATTTCCTCTACAGCTAGCCATCACATCCGATCCCTGTCCAAGATTAGGAGCTGTCTCCCGCAGTGGCTTGTAAAAAATTTAACTAGCTCTCTAGTTCTGCCTCGGATTGATTATTGTAATTCCCTTTTGGCTGGGCTGCCAAAGAAAGCTATTATGCCACTACAGCTGACTATGAATATGGCTGCAAGGCTGGTCTTCAAGTCCCAGCGGTTTGAGCTCATGTCTCCTTTGCTGAAGGAGCTAGGATGGCTGCCGGTTGAGCAAAGGATACTGAGCAAAGTTCTTACGCTGACCCACAAGGCCCGCCACGGCTTGGCTCCTTCATACCTAGCTGAGCTGCTGCAGTGGTTTCAGCCTGTTCGAGCCCTCAGGTCCTATGTGGACAATAAATTAGCTGTCCCATTCCTCCGCTTAAAGACAGTTGGTGACAGAAGCATTAGCTCTGCAGGTCCTAGACTGTGGAACTCGCTTCCACAATTCTTACGCGACGATAACTACTCTCCTACTGCCGACTATGGCACATCCTTTTCAGCGGTCCTGAGCTGCTACTTCTATGCTACTCACTACCTCAACTGCTCTCCTGACTCTGCTATGCTTCCCACTTTCTCTTTGTTGCGTGAGACGAAGTCTGTTGGCTACCGAATGCGTACCGAAAGCCGCTTAGGCTGTGAGTGCGCTATACAAAACTCTCCTGCGTAACACACACATAGTCTTTATGACTTTGTGGAGTTACAGACGGAGTTACATTACATTACATTTCCAATTTGTGAACCACACTGGGTTTGCCCATAACTAGTAAGTTAGCTGTATCATTGTTTAGTTTTAGAAAATTTGCTGCCATCCATGTGCAGATGTCATCAATACATACAGCAAGTGAGTCGAGAGAATTCGAGGTGTTCGAAGGTTGGGAGGGATCAAAGCAAAAGTACAACTGAGTGTCATCCGCATAAAAGTGAAAGCCTAGATTGTGCTTGGCAATCACATCTGCAAGAGGAGAGTATAAACCGTGAAAAGAACCGGACCTAGCACAGAGCCCTGAGGTAACACATATTTCAGAGGTACCTCAGATAATCTTTGTCCATTCACGTCAATACTCTGGAGTCTTCCATTGAGATAGGACCTGAACCACTGCAGAGCAGTGCCAGTGATGCCTAGGCGAGATGAGAGGCGCTCTAGAAGAACTTTGTGATCGATGGTATCAAAAGCTGCCGAAAGATCGAGCAAAACAAGCAGAGACACTTTACCCAGAAAATGTATCAAAACATTCCTTTGGATGCATGCCTACTGAATCAGCTTAAGTTTTTTAAGATATTAGAGTCGTCAGTCAAAACTATTTTCAAAGTTTCAACGGCTTTGCCTCATTGGAGAAACTTGTAAAATACAATTTCCGAGTTCCTTGAGGTAGCTGCTGCTGGCCAAACACTCTTCAGTCTGGACCAATGACTGAATGCGACTTTAAATAAAAACTGCTGGTTTTTTTGCGGTTTGTAGATGCATCGTGGACAATACCCTTTAGAAGGCAAGTGAGCTGGTTCAACTCCGGCATTTGAAGAAAGGAAGATCTCCATTACAACGTTCAGGAAATGTGCCAAAGCAATTTACTTGAATCGCCGATGGCAACTAACCTACCAAAATATTATTACAGGCCTTTTCATTTAAGCTTGCTTCCATCGGTCATTGACGTTATTACATTATAATCACCTTTTATGCAGCCCCTACAGTAGATGTTGGAAATAGACATGCCAGCGTTGCAATATATTATGTAGCTACAGCACAAAATAATAGTAAAACCGGGTCAGCTATACTTATAGATGCACTTATTGTACAGATGGTAAATGCTTTGTTGGAACTATCCAATAGCACCGACTTCGAGTGGCATTCGCAAAAGAAACTAAGTTTTCCTTCTCAACTGCTCTGCTTGTAGTCAGCCAAATAACAAATTCCACATATAACAGAAAATTAGCTTGCAGATTTGTCTAAAAAGCGTTGACACACACACACACAAACACAGGCACGTGGGCGCACACTCGTCCATATCTAATGCACAACATAAACAACAGATCAGGACAGGTAACCCATAGTACCTATAAGGAGGCTCCAAGGCTAATGCAAAAAATCGTATGTGAAACAAACGACATACCTCTGTTGTAGGCAATTTCACAGTTTGATATTCGCACTGAACTGTTAACTTCTGAGAAATTTAGTGCATCATATGCGTTCCACAACAATCGAACGTTTTTCAGTGCAGGAACGAATGGTGATGCAGATAAAGCAGCCACTGGATGCCGCGTTTTGTTCACTCCAGCATAAAACACGTCCACAAACTCGAAGACAGAGGCTGACTCGTTGATTCCTCCAGGAATACGTCTGCTTGTTGAATTGTAGAACTTAATTCCCAGCCAGTAGTCGGTGGCTAAATCTGGACGAACTCGTTCACATCGAAGATACAGAGTCCTCTGTTGGACTGCAAAGAAGCAACCAATATCAGGATTATCTTGGAAACCCATACATCTCACAAGATGCCATGACTTCCAGTTCACAAGCAGAGAGAATGCACAACTGTAGCTAACGGTGGCACTTGAAGCCCAGCGAAGCAGAATGTTCAATTGATGTACATGCTTACAGCAAATATTGCTTCCATATGTGATTTGGCTGATTTTGTAGGCAGGGCAGCTGGTGATATCTTGCTGGTTTTGAGTACAGCCCGGTGAAGGCATGGCCATCTGCAATTGCTCTTCATTAGCAGTGAAGTTGTACGTAAAATTGTATGCCTTTGCAAAACCAAGCTGGCGGCAGGTTGCATTGGCGTCATCACCGGTCCAGCTGCAAGTAATTCAGCTGATTCAGTGAAGGCTGAATAACCCCAACTATGCAGCAACAGCTTTGCACGTGACAACGGCCAGCTGGCTAATTCAACCAACTAAGCAAAGCCTCTGGAAACATTCGCACTTAAACTGGTCAAATGCTCGGCAACCGAAAACAGTCCACTGAACTTCACATACTTGACATAGTTGGTGCAAACACTTCTCCACTGGCCATTGTAGAACAGCTGAAGCACACCTTCGTTGACTGCCGAACCATTGACCAGACGGATGTTAGTCGGCCATGGGGGTTGCTGAGTGGACGACGGGTCAGGCTTAGCTCCATCACGTTTCGTGAACACAATGCGACTTGTAGGAGTACCCTACAGTTTGGAGAAGCGATATCCGTGACAGTACACTCCAATCATAATGGATCTAATAACTGCAACAGAACCAGGCGACCAGCAAAGCATACTTGCTAGGTTGAGCCGCCAGGCACGAGGCTGATGGCTGCTGACTGACCGAGAAAAGCAAAATGGCTGTGGGCAGGATATGCAAATGAGAAAGCCGAGCAAAGCATAGCAAGCAGCGTGCAGGAGCTACCAGAAAAGTGATGCAGCAGCCAGTGGTCGGCTCAATGTATACACAGGCTTAGGGCCACTGGAACTATACTTTTGTATAGCAACAGACATTAGCACAAGAAAGCTATAATGGCAAAAACGTTTGTTATAGCTTTCACGTAGAAAACCTCAGGTACGGTCCAGCAGAACAGGTATGCAACAGCCAGCTTACTAAAAGGCAACATCCACGTTGAGAAAGAATGCAAGAGTCAAAGGAGGCTAAAAGCCATTTGCAATCAGCACTAAACATTGCCACTGAACCTGTCGTAAAGCTTTGGCTCCTGATGTATACCATCGAAGTTTGCTGGGAGCACAGAATGCTCTGCAGTATTAACTACACAGTGATGCACAGGATGGAGCATGAAAGCCGATTGAAGATCGGTATACCACTGGCAACTAGTAAAGGCAGGCAGCACAACAGAGATTTGCAGCCAGATATGCAGCCAATTCTCATACTTTGATGCTAAAAAGCCCTGAGGTATGAGTCCGACTCATGAGCCTAAAAAGAAGGCTAGATTAATAGCACAGCAGTCTTAATGGTTGCCTAAAAATGAAATTATTGCTTCACCTGAAAACTTAGCACGGGCTGAACCTGCGAGCATGAGTATGTGTGTGCTTGCAAGCCATATCAAATTCAGGGCTAGCAATTTCGATCAAGGCTTATTTTCGAAAGCAAACTTTGAAATGATCAGTGCCTGATGTAACCCAGTGCAAAAAAATGTAGTTTCACTTTCATTCTTGGGTATTACACCCAGTCACAAAAGTCTTGCAGATGGCCACAGCTGCTGTTACTTGAAACTCTGTTCTGGTAATAAGAGGATGTTCTAGAATGCCAGACATACTAAAATAAATAATAAAAGCTGGTTTTACAGCCTCTTTTGTATAGCAATAGAAGAGCCTTTACGGCTATCACCACTGCTTGCAGCAACGATAAAAGATCGCTCACCGATCGAGGTCATGAAAAGCAACCGCCTTACCTATTGTGCCATCCGGCTCAATGCACATTGCATGCGAAAATGTTTACTGACAACCCACAAACACATGCTGGTGGTATGTATGTGTTACGTATGTTGCTGCACCATCACAAGTATTAATGACCTTCCTTAGCCAAACAGGCATGACATGAAGGTCATAAGTTTCAGCACTCTTTCATCTGCTACAGCAGTCCACAGAGCCTTAACTTGTTGGTTGAACATCTAGCCTCAGCCACATATCGATATATACTAATTGGGGTAGATTTATTGCCCAAAAAGGTGTAGGAAACCTCCATCACATCTAACATATTAAGGACCCCCACAAGTACCTTCAGGTGGTCAAGCAAGTTGGATATGCAAAACCGATCTACCCTGCTAGGAGATCGTTATATTTGGCAGCAAGACGACCCTAAAACCACAATGCCAAGCCAATAAAGCACTTTTTCATTAATCCTGTGTAGTGTAGCATTTAGCGGGTCCCTGTGATTCGTCCTTGATGTGCCTATGCGTGCCGACACTGTGCATGCTGCCACTAACCACATTTGCATGCTGACCCTGTGCATGTCACCCCTAACCATATTATTCATTTTGTTTGTTTTTCAAGCATGATTTTACTTACCATTCAATTGCATTTCACTTTGCAGCAAATGTAAAGCGCCTAGAGAGAGATTAAGTTCTCTGAGGGCGCTTTATCAAGTGAATTATTATTATTATTATTATTATTAGTGGTGCTGCAATGGCCAAGCCAGTTACCAAATCGGAAACCCGCAGAACGTTTATAAATATCTACATATGGCTGATGTAGAGCATTCGGCCTACATCAATAACCCATCTTCCTAGTAAAATTCTGGCTCGGTAGAATGCTACAGCACAAGATACCGTGCTTATGGCCTCGGTGCCTGAGCAGATAAGGCAGGCTATACAAATTCATAATGGTGCACCCTTACTTTAAATGCAAACATACCACCACCATGCACTTTTGGGCAGTCGGTAAATATACTGACATTCTAAGTGCAATTTGCGTACTCCTGGCTTCTCAGAAAATCTTACTACTTGAACGATGTGGCAACCACAGGTGCTTCGGACATATAGAACTGATTATAAATCATAAAAAGGCTATTGCATGCATTGACCGTAGCTGGATGCGAGCTCCGGAATTTCGGTGAAAGCGAGCAGAAGGCTCTAATACAAAACGACTGTAATTGTATGCCAATGACTACAAGACAACTAGAAGCCGAGAAGCTGGTGGTGCAAGAGCATAACATGGGAGCAAGGAAGTCGGATACGTAAGCAGGATCAAGTGAGTTAAGCATACAGCAAACCAGACAGGGGTTTTTTAATCCATTTGAAGCTTGACAGGGAGCCAGTGAGGCTCAGACAGATGTGGTGCGATGCAGAAGCTATACTGTGGACAAAAGTCCAGTTAAGTGGTTGATTTTTGCACTAGCTGCCGACGGTTAAGGGCACTGGCCGGGAGTCATGAATAAAGGGAATTGCGGTAATCGAGATGCGAGATGCGTCACAAACACACGAGCTAGTTGGGTTGTCGAACTCTTCACTCATATAATGATAAGACGTTTTGAAATAGCAAGTCCAGGTTATGGGCAGACGTGACAGGAGTGATGCTAGATGAACAAATCTTTAGGGTGTAGTCTTCCAACTTTTAGGCGACACTAGGTTTGCCAATAAGATAGCATTATCATCATTAAGCATCAGAAAGGTAGTGGTTATCAATGAGAGCACTATCATCGTTAAGCATCAGTAAGGTAGTAGTTATCTCAATTAGACTGTCGTCGATGCAAGCTGCAAGGGAATTACATAAATCAAATAAGGAGCATGGCTTGTAAAGGTGTAAAGGTGGGTGGAGCATGGGTGGTGTGTCATCGGCGTATGTATGAAAGCTAAGATTGTGCTTGGTGATGACATCAGCTAGAAAGAAAGCATAGATAGTGAAACGAATGGAGCCTAAGACCAAACCATAAGGTAAACAATGCTTTAAGGGCTCCCAGACGACCGACGGCCATTTACATCTACATACTGACATATCCCACTAAAGTAGGGCCTAAACTAAATTCCTAAAGTAAAAGCAGTTAGGAACAGCTTCCAAGTGGCCATCATCTTTGCAGCCCATTTGCATGAGAACGCCTGATCGAAATGGCATGAAATTGGGTGGGTATGTTAAAACGACCGTGTACTACAATATTCTCTCGAAATTCGAGCTTCATGCCTCTGATTCCCCGTCGATCTTCGTGGATAGCGGTTATTCGTTAAACTCGGTGTCGGCCAAGCTTTAATAACTAGCTGTATCCAGGGGTGTGAAAATGAGCATGGCTGTGGCAACCACACGGCTATGGGCATATCGCATCCATGTAGCTTTAGGCACCCTGCTAATACAGGTATATAATTAGCTTTAACTAAATATGCTATTGCATAATTCCTGCAGGGCAAGCTGTTTCAATATGCTGGTACCTGAACCTTCGGTCACCGTTCTATTCACGAGAAAGCAAAGCACTGCCGAACCAGGCTGCTTGAAGGTGTGGGTGGGGTATAATCAAGCACTTGGTCACCATGCAGAATTCATGTCTGATCTCAGCCCCAGCCGATAAGGGTGGCAATGCTCATAAGTATGTCAGTAACTGATGGGTCCTAGCCCAATGGAAAATTGCTTTCACTTCATACCACGGGCAGCAGGTTCAGATCCTTCAGCAGGCAATTATTGGATGCCTGCAATAAGCAGGTCGGTGGCTATTAAGGTTGAACTGCTGCTACGTAAATAAGGCTATTAAATCAGCCGAACTTTCCTTGCCCAGACCAAGACTGGGAGCCTTGCCGAACATCTCACCCAGCAGGCCAAGCGACTGCCAAAACTGTATAAACGACAACAACTAAGGGGAAGGTCCAGCCAGAGCTCTGTAGCAGAGCTCTGTTGCGGCAGCTGTCTGCATAGTCAGCAGCATATGGACAAAGTTTCTTACGGTAGGTAGGCAGACACACAGACAGTCCTCAGTTTTACATTTAAGAGCGCCCAACGGTCCGACGGAAGACACACCTAGGCTTCCGAGGAAAAAATCTCAGCCAATGCGGCTCATCTCAAGTGCCTTTACCCATGGGCAGGTCATATGCTATAGCAAGAGCAAGGCGGCTTCAGAAACTAGGAAGCACCTCACGACCAGCCACCAGTTCATAGTATGGAACAAAGCTTATAGATGCCTGGTAGACAAAAGCGACGCGGCACGGGGCGATATACATGTCAAAATAAAAAAGCAAATACAGCAAAACTCTGCGCAAACACCTACGCCGAACAACTAGGCTGACCTGCACACCTATAACTGAGGGTGCACGTACAGCTGGTTTGGGCAAGCTGCGCCCAAAGCGCTCAACGGAAGCAGCAGCCGAGAGGCGATAGCCGGGTTTTCTGTACACGATCAATCCGGCTTACTCTAGCTATCAGTGTACCGTAGACCAGGAATTCCATTCCGGTGGCCATTCGAATTTCGACGCCGGCCTCCACCGTGAGCGTGGCGGCTGGTTGAACGACGACGTCGTCATCAAACGTGAACGGGCTGCTCGCCAAGGCTAGCGTCGTCGCCGTTGAATATTGGGTCGCACTGGCCGAGCTCGTTATGCCCGCCAGCCAGACGACTACGGGGAGCAAGGCTAGCCTGCTTACAGTCATCCTCGGCGTCATTCTTTCAGCGGGCCCGCGTGCTCCCGGTGGTGTCACACGCCTACGGCTCCGACGCCACGGCACCCGTCCCGGCGACCGTGTGTAGTCACAGGTTTTGGGAGGTACGCACTTGCTATCGCCGTCGAACTATCACCGCCGGGCACCTACACAACGCTCTCGCCGTCCGGTACCTGCTCGCCCGAAAGCAGTCACAATCAAAATAGGTCGGATATCCTCCCAAGGTCACGTGGTAGCTCCCAACTGCCCCGCGGTCCCGCTGTACATCCGCTACTGTTCAAAACTTCCCTTCCTCGTCGTGGCTTCTCGCCGTGTGAGCGCGCAGAGACAGTAGAAGTAAGTTTCACATTCGTCTCTCACATGCCACGCTGTGAGTGATTATCAGGAGCTGTACTGCTCTTGTAGTGTTTTCCGGGTGACTTCAGAATGGTTCTGCGCTCCTGCTGCGCATCAAGTGCCGCTCGCACGTACTCGCAGGCAGAAAAATCTCTACTTCTCTCCTGTTCTCCAGTCACTGCCAAACGGTAATTATTTTATTCCCTGAGCAATCTTATTTAGAATTTGGAAACAAACAGCGACGTGGTTAGAACCGTGGACAGAAGCGGCTAAAAAGCCAAAAGTGCCAAAACTGCTTTAAAAAGCCATAATTAAAATAAAGAGTAAATAATCTAACGCCCTCTTTTATATGGCGGCAGTAGAGCTTAAAAATTTCAAGCCGTGATCGTAGCGTTACATAAGGAGTTACCAGCTGCAGGAATGCGTACCCCTGGTCGTATAGCGCGCGGTGCCTGACCTAGTCGGCAACCATTTGCTGACTCGCCGACGCTGCGCATGCAAAAGCGCTCCCCTTCTCACGTCACATCAACCGCACGTGCCAGTCGCCAAGCTCTGCACACCTCGCCCCTGCTTGCTCCGGCTAGCTGCCCCACGGGTCAGCCAAATGCAGGGCGAGTCGTGCGAGCCTCGGCACCACTAGCTCCGGACTTTCTGCCCTTGACGCGAACTGACGCTACCTTCTCTCTTTCCTCCCTCTCTACCTTCTCTCTTTCTTATCTCTTTCTTCTCCCTTTCTTCTCGTATCTGCCTACTCCGAGCCCGAGAGAAGCGTTCCAACGTAAGCTCGTTATTCGGTCGTCTATTGAAGTACGCAAGCACACCACAATCGTTTGTGTCCACTTCGTGTGACTGCTACGGACGACACGAGATTTTTACTGGGAACGTGCTTATCGTTCGCTGCCGCCATACAGCTCGGCAACTGGTGAGGCTGAGGCCGTGCAGAAGCGAGCGAGAGCTCGCTAACCTGAGCCTATAGACGGCCCATAGTCGGAACTAGAAGCGCCTAAAGTTAAAACTCGTAGACGAGCCGCGATAGCGATCCCGACGAGCCACCGGGCCACATTACCTCTGCGTGCATCCGCCTAGGAGCGAACACATGGCTCGCTAAATGGCGAAAGGCGAATATGGCGAAAGGCAATTAACAGGTCGACGCTGGTGAAGCGAAAAACAATTCTGACGGCTAAGGAGCAATTTTCAAAGATCCAGAGGGTGAGTGTGTTCAGAGATGCTGCGCTACGTCGGCCATTTTCACATAGTCTTGTAGCCGAGTTACTGGGGTCAGAGGCTATTTCCCGCCAAACCCTGCCATACTCCGGCCACGCTGCCACTCGCTATGCCGCTGAGCTATGGTAAGACTAGCGGTCATCAGCTTAGACCTATTTATAAGATCGCATGCGCCAACAACAGGGGAACTAAACAAGTGTACAGGGGAAGGTCCTATATAAAGGTCATTATAGGGGCGAAAGACGATGCCGAAAGTGAGAACAAACGTGTTAGTTGGGCAGTCGGCCCGCAGTCCCACCGTTGTACCGACTCCGTTCCAACAGTACGAGCGTACGCCGTAAAAGATCTGGCTAGCTGAGTAGCTGCTTGGCCAGTCGGAGTCGACGCCTACCACAGTCGAGAGCTTCCGCCGAAAGAGCCAACTCCCGGGGGGCACGAATAGGATACACGGATAACGCGTAAGATGCAAATCACAACAACGAGCTTGCTATCCAGCTCCTCTCGGGCCTTGGGCATTCGTTGCGTTGCACATCGCCGGAGCACGCCTGCAGGAATCCAGGTGCATAACTCAACGAGACCGGGAGCCTCCCAACACCGCGACTTACTCCGCCAACTTCTCCTACCCAAGAGCCCCGGTAACCTCAAGCCACCGCACATCCGGCCATGCCGTAGGTCCGACCCCGGCCTAGCCGGTATCCCCTTACCAGCATTACAGCCGTCCGGTCCCAGCCAACCGAACCTAGCCTGGGTGAATATGTCAGCCTCCGGGGGAGACACGTCCTCGTGTGTGCTATAGCCCCACCACAGGTCGAGCCATGCAGCCATCACAGACGCTTGAAGATGCTCAGAGTGGCTGCCCAACAAGCCGTATCGTTAACGAGGTTACCAAACGACGCGGTTACAAAAGACAAGTTTACACAAATAGCGGTTACAAAAGTCATCATGATTCGCTATACAGCAATCACTATTCTAAAAAGTTCTCGCAGAACATCCAGTTCAGGGAAGACGTATCATGCAGCTCCGGTTGCTGTACTGTCCAGCCAGTGTTCTCTCTCGTGTCGTCAGCCTTCGTCAATCGAACTGCTTCGCAGATGAGTGTTGTTCACTGCAAATCTCCAACTCTCTTTGATGCACGATGTGCTCGCAGTCAACGTGATCCTCCCCTACAACACAAAACAGACCAACGGCACCGTCCACTCTCAATGGCTCGCCCGGCACAGCACATGAACAGTCCATCAATAACGAGTTGGCTTCCGATGGGGCTAGCTCATCTAGGAGCCCACTGGGCTGCTGCCCACTGGGCCTCTGGCGGTAATCGTCGCTAGTTCAACTCCTGGGCTTGTTCGTTCAATGACGATGATGCAGCTGGTGCGTGGATGTGGGTCAATGACAATAAGTAGCCTCCACCTGGATCGTCCAAGCTGCATTCGTGCAGGTCGCGTTCAGTGTCGACAGCAGGCAGCCTTCACACCAAGCGTCAGGCTGGCTTTCAGCAGTTGATTTTCATGAGCCTGTCCGCATTGCTATTGTCCACAACTTATAAAAATCGTGTTATTTTGACCCAAGACAGTGTACGCAAACATGCTATGAACTTCAGTTCTTCTCCCTGGCATGGACTTGAACGACTATACCTAGCTGCTGTCCAGCTGTCGTAGCCACAGTTGAAAATAATGACCCAGGCCTACCTGCCAATAAGGAACGCCCAATCGACTGACCTAGCCTACTCATCCGACTCAGTGACAGCAGCACCACGAGGTAATGGCTACTACGGCCAGCGTGTTCAATATACAGCCCTAAACCACTATCCCTGTACACACATTCAAAACAGAACGCACACAGAAGGCTGCTAAAAATGTTCGTCGCTGCAAGGGTCGCCAAATGTAGCTGAGTTACAGGGGTCAGAGGCTATTTCCCGACAAGCTCTGCCATACTCCGGCCATACTGCCGCTCGCCGTGCCGCTGAGCTAGGGTAAGGCGAGCGGCCGTCTGGTTAGACCTCTTCATGAAATCGCATGCACCAACAACAACAGGGGAACTAAACAAGTGTACAGGGGAAGGTCCTATATAAAGATCACTATAGGGGCGCAATACGATGCCGAAAGTGCGAACAAACGTGTTAGTTGGGCAGTCGGTTTCTGCAGTCCACCGTTGTACCGACTCCGTTCCAACAGTACGAGCGTACGCCGTAAAAGATCCGGCTAACTGAGTAGCTGCTTGGCCAGTCGGAGTCGACGTCTACCACAGTCGAGAGCGTCCGCCGAAAGACGCAAACTCACGAGGGGGCATGAATAGGATACGCCGGGAACGCGGAATATACAAATAACGACAACAAGCCTACTATCCAGCTCGGCTCGGGCCTCGGGCACTCGTAGCTTTTCGTGCGTGGCCGCATCGCCGGAGCACGCCTGCAGGAATCCAGGTGCATAATGTAGTTTGGTTCGCCCATCAGAGAGCCAGCCGATGAACAACGCCAACGGTTTATTGCACGAGGCACGGAGCAGCAAGACGCACGACTGCCTTCGCCCTCTTCTCACACTCTAGTCTCCTCTCCTCGACCCCGGCTGTCTCTTGGCTGACCCCGATGGTGAATCCACCATCTGTTCACCAGCAGGTTATCGGCCTGTGTCAACGCCTCATTAGAAGCTGACCACAGTTGTAATGTAATGTAATGTATCTCCGTCTGTAACTCCACAAAGTCATAAAGACCGTGTGGGTGTTACGCAGGAGAGTTTTGTATAGCGCACTCATAGCCTAAGCGGCTTTCGGTACGCATTCGGTAGCCAACAGACTTCGTCTCACGCAACAAAGATAAAGTGGGAAGCATAGCAGAGTCAGGAGAGCAGTTGAGGTAGTGAGTAGCATAGAAGTAGCAGCTCAGGACCGCTGAAAAAGATGTGCCATAGTCGGCAGTAGGCGAGTAGTTGTCGTTGCGTAAGAATTTTGGAAGCGAGTTCCACAGTCTAGGACCTGCAGAGCTAAAGCTTTTGTCGCCAACTGTCTTTAAGCGGAGGAATGGGACAGCTAATTTATTGTCCACACAGGACCTCAGGGCACGAACAGGCTGAAACTGAGCTGTGCACACGCCCCTCTCGGGGATGCTCCCACCAGCTGTTGAGGAAAGGAGCGGTACCAGCCCGCATGCAATCGAACTACACATAACTCGGCGAGACCGGGAGCCTCCCAACTCCACGACTTACTCAGCCAACTTCTCCTAGCCAAGAGCCGCGGTGACCTCACGTCACCGCACATCCGGCCATGCCGTAGATCCGACCCCGGCCTAGCCGGTGACCCTTACCTGCATTACAGCCGTCCGGTCCCAGCCAACCGAACCTAGCCTGGGTACACTTTGATCTTGCCTGTGGTAGCCTAGCATTAGGTGCATTGCAGCTGCAGTATTAAGGAGAAGCTATTCAACAACCAATGATTGTGAAAAATGAAAGGCTTTATGCAACTACTAGGACACAAAAACACCTAAGAAAGTCAAGAATAGGCGAAAACTACGTTCGATATGTATACACGGTGAGGCAAAGTTTTCGGATGCTTGAGGAACCATACAGAATTATTAATCGCCTTTTTTGAAGTCCAAGCCGCACTGCCTCCTACCTCTTGAGGAGAGCCCGATCGGCTAAGAAACATTGGGTATTCAGTAAACCAGCATTATAACTGCCCCAAAATTAACCAGCCGGTCTGGGATATCTAATGCAGAAGTTAGTGTTGGGTTTCCCGATGCAGCTCCCCTTGCTGGCTTCGATACGGATTCAGCAAACAGGGTTTACTGGGACACGCTGCAATTTGAGTCATAACCAAATTCCTAGAGCTTGCAAATATTCATTAGGTATACTTCCAACAAGCTCCTCAAGGAGATGCACAAGAATGGCAACTTTTGACTTCTGGAGTCTATTTAGATCCAAACTCAAACAAGAGGATGGCGGAATTATTTTAATCGAGAGGGAGAGAGAGAGAGAGAGAGAGAAAGGCGTGCTCTCGTGGAAGAGAGTCGATGGAAGAACAATGTGAGCACTCTGCCCGAGACAGAGAAAAATAAGAGGAAGCATTGGAGAACTAAAAGAATCTTAGATGATTTAGCAGCATTATTATTAGAGCGCCAGAAGACCCTCATCGGCTTTCGTCACCGCTTGCAGTTGGCAATAAGGAATAGCTAAACTGCAGGATTTGAATCCATGACCTCGGTGCTGAAGAGCGAGCACCTTACCTCCTCGGCTATCACGGCCCAATGAACAGTGAGAAAGAGAGAGAGAGAGAGAGAGAGAGAGAGAGAGAGAGAGAGAGAGAGAGAGAGAGAGAGAGAGAGAGAGAGAGAGAGGGAGGAGAGAGAGAGAGAGAGAGAGAGAGAGAGAGAGAGAGAGAGAGAGAGAGAGAGAGAGAGAGAGAGAAAGAAATCGCTTGTTTCTCACGATCGGGAGGAAAATATCCAAAGAGTTACTCAATGTCATCGAAATTACTAACAGCTCCAGGTCTGATCTAGATGGGTAGCTAATCTTACGTTGACAGCATCAACCAAGTTTCATTCTTTTATATTCTGCAAGTTATGAAGTGGCCAAAACCATAATGGACATACCCGAGAACATTTTCTATTGTAAAGGGATATTGTATATACACTTTCAAATCCTAGAATAATTCAAAATTACGAGGAAACAGTGTTTTGGTCAGTAACTTTTTGCCCAGGAGGATTTCGGAGTGCCAAACCCGTGAAAGCCGGAAGTAGGCGTATTTATTGATGCCCTACTAAGCTACAGGATAACTCCAACATGGCTGGCCGGTTGTGGTACCGTATTTCGGTGGCTGAGTTGTAAGTATTACTTCCCGCTCACCCATGGGCATGGTATACGATAATAATGATAGAAAGGTCTAATAGCAAATAAATCTGTATTTTGTCTTTACCTTTAAATGTAGCTGACACCCGTCGTGTAGCATTTGCAGGCTTAATTCGTCTAATAAAAGGTGCGACCTAGTCTTGTTGAGCTAGCACACTCGGAAAGTTGGGCGGACTCTCAGTGATCTTAGCGTCAGTCGGCAGACCGTATCATCACGTGAGTGCACTACTTGTAGCTCAGCTATGTCAAAGAGAGGTCGCCTTTATGATTTTTTCAAGAGCCAGCTACGGTCTTACTATCTTGCGAAGGTTAGCAACCGAGAGATCGCTCGGAAACTGAGAATAAGAAAGACAGCTGTCCGATATAATGTACCCAGGCTAGGTTCGGTTGGCTGGAACCGGACGGCTATAATGTGGGTAAAGGTTACCGGCTAGGCCGGGGTCGGACCTACGGCATGGCCGGATGTGCGAAGATTAGAGGTTACGGGGCTCTTGGGTAGGAGAAGTTGGCCGAGTAAGTCGTAGTGTTGGGAGGTTCCCGGTCTCGCCGAGTTATGCACATGGATGGTTGCAGGCGTGCTCCGGCGATATGGCGACGCACGCAAGGCAACGGCTGTCCATGGCCAGAGTGGAGCTGGGTAGCACGTTTGTTGTAGTGACTTGTATATTCCGTATTCCCCGTGAAGCGTGTTCGTGGCCCTCCCCGTGAGTGGGTGTCTTTCGGCGGAAGCTCTCGACTGTGGTGTACGTCGACTCCGACTTGCCAAGCAATTACTCAGCTAGCCGGATCTTTTACGGCGTACGCTTGTACAGTTGTGTAACGCCGAAGGCTCGGCGGAGTAAGCTTGACCTGCCGCTTACCTAGCGGCGTAGCCTATCGCCTAATGCCGTTCGGTGCGCGCCTACGCGCAATAAGCTGGCCGCCACGAAACGAGCGTTTCTGGCGCTGACCTGCTTACCGTTACCAAAGGGAGTCGTGAGTCCGCGGCGTGAATTGGAAGCAAGACACACAAATTGGGGATTTTACTGAACTTTATTCGCAAGCGCACAAAGTCGCTGCGCGTCTAGTTCAGCTTTATCTCCACACTCCTCGCACGTTCAACACTCTTGCGGAGGGAATACTCCTCTACACTAAGCGCGACCCGGACCCTAAACCCTAACCGGTGAACTAGGAATCCGTTCCCACCTGTGCCGAGGGAATACCCCAAACACGCCAACTTAAACACTCGAGCGGAGGGAGTACTTCTCCACACTGAAGTGCGAACCGGAGTCTAAACCCTACCCGGTGAACTAGAACTCGGTTTCCACCAGTGCGACCGGAATACTCCACACACGCCAACTCAAGCACTCCTGCGGAGGAAATACTTCTCCACACTGAAGCGCGACCCGGAGCCTAAACCCTACCCGGTGAACTAGAGCTCCACATACGCCAACTACGCCTAGCTCGCGCCGGCAAATCCCTATGCCGAGACCACGTGCTAGCGCGCACACACACGACACAAAAGAAACACAAAACACGAAAGAACACACAAAATGCCAGCTCGGGCGCGATACGACCGTATTCGGTGGGGTTCCACCGAATCCTCCTAGCGCTGTCTCGTCTTGTTCCGTCAATCGCCGGCGAACAGCCCGCCCTCCTCCGTCGCTTTCAGAGAAACGAGTGCGACGGCGTCGAAGCCGGACCAAAGACAAAAAGACACGAGGCAAAAAGACCCAGAGCGAGCTTCGCTCGACTCTTAAATACTTGGCTGAGACAATGGGGCAAGAGCTTAGAGGTATTGGGCCCGACAGCATGGCCCATTACTGTAAGGAACTAATACCGGCACTAGGCCACTGGAATGTCCCCTCTGTCCAGCTTGAATGGCGAATGGGTTCCAGACGCTTCTTTCTTGGACCGAGTGAAGGCGGAGGTTGACAGGCCAGCCAACATCAATCAGCAGCTTCGAGGGTATCGGACCAATTCTAAAGGCCGAATCGCCACCGCTCTTCTCAGAGCTTCCTGGCTTGCTCTTAAGCTCTTGCTCTCTAACCGCGCTGACGCTCCTCTCTGGCTCACTGCTCCAGAACAAAGGAGTTCTAGCTCGCCTCCGAACAGCTCTTGTTCGCGCTAAAATTCAGCCAATGCCAGCAAAGTGCTACAGTTGGAACAGGAGTCGGTACAACGGAGGGACTTCGGAAGCCGACTGACCAACTAACAAGTTTGTTCGCGTTTGCTGCGTCGTCTTGCGCCCCATAGTGTACTTTGTATAGGACCCTCCCTGTAGACTTGTTTAGTTCCCGCGTTGTTGTTGGCGCATGCGATATTACAAAAAGGTCTAACCTGACGGCCGCTCGTCTTACCCTAGCTCAGCGGCATGGCGAGCGGCAGCTTGGCCGGAGTATGGCAGGGTTTGGCGGGAAATAGCCTCTGACCCTGAAACTCGGCTACAATAATATTCGAAAAATGTCTGTTTTAGGGACGATGAAGAACCAGCCTGCGTCTGGGCACCCTCGGGATTTTACTAGGAGGGTTGATCGGTTCCTGAAACGGAGCGCCTGAAGGCCGGCCCACTTTGCCCCTGCTCGAGTCCATGCCAAAGCACTCAAGCTCACCATGCGGCAAGATCATCAGTGAGCGGATGATTAGTTGGTAGCTCAGCGAACAAGGGCTTAAGACAAGAGTGGCAAAGAAAGCTCCACTACTGACGAAAGCCCATAGGGAAACAGGTCTTCTATGGAAGTGGCAGCATAGGCTCTGGACTACCGAAGATTTGACGTGGGTATTCTGTACCGACGAAAGTTAGTACACCGTGTATGGCAGCCGCAAACGTCGATCCTACGTTCGACGCTGGAGTGACAAAGCATATGCTGACGTCTGCTTTCCATATACTGTGAAGTTCGGGTCTGGATCAGTGGTGGTGTGAGGAGGCTTCGCAGCAGGCTGTGTAGGGGCCCTTCACAGAGCTGAGGGCATAATTAATATAGACAGCTTCCTTCTTGGACGACTTCGCTGTGCCTAGTGCATTACGACTGCTAGGCAATAATTTTATGTATTAACAGAAAAACGATCTGAAAAATAATGCCAATGTTGTGCTGCAGTGTTTCTCAACAGGGCCCCTTATTTCACAAGCTTGCAGCGGCCGAGTCAGAACCCGGACCTTAATCCGATTGAACATCGGTGGATTGGGGTTCAGCGTCGGTGGAGAGCTCTAGACACTAAAATAAGATCGGTGGCCGAATTACGGGACACATTGCTGGTGGTCTGGCAGGCTATACTATTGAGATCGTATAACAGAGATGCTTGCGACATCCTACGACAGCGCCACTGCGCTCACTAGTCGTCTGCCGGTACTTGGCTGGGGGGGGGGAGGCGGCCTCGCGACTTTGACTGACCAATCGAGGCGAAGCGTTCCTGCTGCTGGCGCTAGCAACGGCGCTGGCCAATCGGAGCGCAGCGTTCCTGGGCGAAGACATCAGGAAGCTCCATTAGCTTTAACGGCTGTAGAAGAGTTGTTGATTAAACGTTGTCGAGTTCGGTTGTGTTTCGAGTGCTTAAGTCGTTTGCTGTTTAGCAATACTCGCGCATACGTACGCTCACAACATATACCATCCGACGTAACTCGGAAACTCGTTGAGTCCATGTCAGCACGCACAGCTGAAGTGGTCGGTAATCGGGAAAGGGCCACATCCTACTAGATATAGTGTTTCTACTGTCCATGCCGCGGTGGTTGTCGCCTTTAAAAAATTGCGTGCTGGAACGTTTTTTTACTTTGGCATCAATTTCACTCGTGTTGATGCCATGGGATTACTTTAAAACAACCTACAGCAATAGTCGACCAGGCGGCCATTGTTGGGAGTGGATTCGGCAAAACCTATTGCCGCTGCTACAGCACAAGCAATCAATGAAGATGTGTTTAGTGCTTGAAAAGGATTCAAATTTAATCAGAAACACCCAGCCATGGCTTTCCTGCATTATAATGCAAAAGTCACGGAAGCTGGATTCAAAGTAGTTACGGATGTGTTCAGCTGCAAGCAAAAATCCTTGGGAAAACAGCACTGTGGTTGAGGTTATTATTGTTTTTTTTGCCGCTCAGCAGCACACACGGGTGGAAATTTTTCATTAATAATTAGTAATTGGCCAGCTGCAATTAAATTTTCAATATTAGCAGCTTGTGAGCCGTGATGGCACACTAGGTAAGGCGGTTGCTTTCACGACCTCGGAACCGAGGTCGTGGGTTCGATTCCTGTGGTGGGCGATTCTGTATCGCCACTGCAAGCGGTGGTGATAGCTGTAAAGGCTCTTCTGTCGCTATAAAAAAAGAGGCTGTTTAATCAGCTAGGATTTATTTATTTACTCTTCAGCGACAACAGTGACTGGACCGTCCGCTTGACAACTTCCCGTTTTAATGCATCCATAGGGCGCATCACCGTACTACTATCAGATACCTTTGTTTGTATGACGATTAGATGCGAGGCGAGGCTGCGGCAAGGCGAGTGAAGACCACCTTAAGTAGATCATTGGGGACCAAAGTGAACTCACAGTTAAGCGAGAGACTCTTTAAAGTTAAAAAGAATCAGTTTAGCTTAGTCAACAGCCTCATTATAAAGCGGCAGAAGAGCCTTACTGGATATGGACACCACTTTCAGTGTTCCATCCTTGTTAGCCCACTGCAGGGCTTGAACCTACGACCTGGTTTGTGAAGAGTGAGCACCTTAACCCTACCCTTGGACTAAGTCTTTTCCGTACTTGGCCAAGAGGTCAGACCTCAGACCAAGCACTTCGCAATCGAATTGGATATATGCGGAGGCTAATAGAGTCTCTCTGTAGTGACGCTGATAGCACGTTTCGCTTTCTTCTTGCGGGTGGTGACCTTCTGAAATCCAAAATATTCGAGCACCGCGATTGAATACCAAAGGCCACCAGGTCATAAGCCTCACAACGGCTACGTAACGGTGCAACGACAAGCAGTCCGCCTCGTAGCAGTCGTCGCGGTCCGTGCGGTTAGCAACCACGCCACAGTCATGGTGAGACAGATTGTGTTGAACATCGGACAAAAAGGCCACGCTCCAGCTCGTATTGAGTCGACTCCTCGCCTTCTGGCACTGCTGTGTGCCAGCTGAGAGTGTGATCACACGAGACGCTCGGCGTTACTCGGGCACAAGGGGGGCTCAGGCAAAAGGCCAGAACTTGTCAAGTGGAGCACCAGACGTTGGTGGCGTGACATATTGCGAGTTGCCTGTAGTTTCTCAATGACAGCCTCTAGAACTTCGTTAGCAAGTGAGCTCATCTCCTGCTTGATCAGAGAAAGTTAATTCGCATACTTAATCAGCGAGGCGACTTCATTAGCCGGCGATTGTTATGCAGATCCGGAGTTAGCTGCCTCGACGGAAGATCGCTGTTGGAATGAGCGACGGCTGCGGCTGATGTAGTCTGGAAGAGTATGCTCGGAAGATTTCACGACGAAATGCCGGCGCCTAGGCCGTCGTAGCAATGTTGTGAACCGTGAGGATAGTCTGCTGAAGGTGGCTCGCCTTGTACAGCTTGCTTAGCAAAGCAATCGTAGTCATTTGAGGCCGTTGCTAAATTGACCATTGAACATTGACCAAGATTAGCGAGCAGTCGATGCGAACGTCGATTTGCGGATGACATGTTTCAGATGAGAGGCCAAAAAGCACCCTGGCTGAGTAAGCGGAGCGGTATGCAAGCTCGAAGCGGTATACAAGCTCGAAGCGGTATACAAGCTTCTGTGGGAAAAGCGGCGAGCACTTGAATGGTTGCTGCTCTCTTTATTGGACAGGAGAGCAAACTTTCGCTTCTTCTTCGGGAATAACGAATGACTGCTTCCAGTAAGCCGAAGAAAGGTGAGAAATACAGGGAGGACCGCCAGAAGCAAACTGTCAAGTCGTACGATAAGACGATGGGATCGTGGGTTGGGGCTCTTTAAACCAATCTCTTTCGAATTCCTAAAATTCTGAATGAGAATATGCACTGTGAAATGCTGCAAGATGGTGGAATCCCGAGCCCCCCCCCGTGACTGCAGGGTGAAAAAGCTTTAATTATCACCTGAGCCGGCAACTGCCCACACCAGATTGTAGGAGGCGCGATTTCTAGTTTCTAAAGAAAAATGCTCCACACTGCTCTTCGAGCCTCAAAGTGCCGCCTGCACTGTTCGTAGGTCCTGTTGTCGTCGCCACTGTTCTTACAGCCGTTCTAGGCTCTTTGCAGCTTCGCTCCCAGCGTTATACTGCTGCGAGGCACTTCGACTATCGCGCCGCCCGTTCGTGCTCGAGGGGGTGGGGTAGGGTGGGAAGTTTAGGGCCAGAAAGAGCAACCGAGCAGTTTGGGCGCTGGTTCGCCGCTAGCTTCAGACGTTTTCATCGCACACACCCCGCCTCGGGTCCTCTGCGAGGTCGAAGGTCGATCGCACCTGGACTTCAGGCCAGATCGGAGAGCGATCGTGTCAGCTGCGATTTTGCTGGTAGTCTCAGCCAGCAGTGGCAGCGAGCCGCCGGAGCGGGAGCACTGCAATCATGCTATCGACCGACGAATTGCACAAAGCAGTTACTGTTTGCCCAGCAGCGCGCCGAGCACGCCGAGCACGCCGAGCAGTTCCTTCTGCGCATGCCAGTCGTCTGATGCAGTTTGAAGCTTATTTCTCGAAGTTGCTCCGTCTCGTCTCGCCCCGCTTTTGCCCGAACCTCTGCCGACGATGGCTCTCAACGAATGCCCGACTGCGCGTTTAGAGTCGGCAGGGTCAACTCGACCGACGGCGGGGGCTGGGCGCGGGGCCGCATAGTGTGACCGTGACCGACTGTCCAGGGTCACACTAGTCACCGTCCCTAGCAGGCGAATCCCATGCGGCTGCTGGGGGCGGAGCTGTGAAGCAATTAGTTTGCCCTCTGGTTGTGCCAGCTAGCCGTCTGGGCCCTGTCAACCTGAGCCGCGAGCATTCAGTGTAGTCAGCAAGTCTGCGACGAGCTCTCAGCAACTCCCTAGCCAGCCCCGCCTACCATCGCAACCGTTCTAATCGATCGATTGAGGACGGGCGGGAAGGCTTCGGCGTCAGCCGGCGTCGTCCGCCGTCGCCATCGTCCAGGTGAGTCGCCTACATTGCCGGTTCAGTTGTGTGCTCGCTTACCGACTCTCGGCGTTCGCCAATTACTGCTACTTATGGAGACCTCGCTTCCGACGGCCCAAATCACTTGCTGCACCCCTGATTACCAGAGCCGCCAGCCCATGCGAAGTAACCGATCCCCACCGACGTTGGGAGGGAGGTGGAAACAGCTTGGCTCCTGTTGTAAAGCAGCATTTACACTATCCACTTTCCTTTTTCTGCGGTTGCTGTACATATTTTAGTCTAGTTTCGAGCAGCACCAGGAGTGTTACTTCAGTCGCATGAGATTGGTCGTAAGCTGGCAATAGGTCAAGTGCCTGCTCAGTTCAATCGGTTCAATCGATGCCGGTGCCATTCGCTCTCATATTTGTGGCCGCTTTGAATTTGAAACTGACATAATTCACCGGACTGAGCTGGACTGGGCTTGGCAGTGTCATTTTTAACTTGTACCAGCCCTTGTATGCTATCTCATAGACCCAGAGTGACAAATGGCATGTGTAACTCACTGGAACTCACTCCCGACTTCCGTCATGACATCCCCTGACTTGACCGCATTTAAAAAGAAATTAAAAACCCACCTATTTATGACAGCATTTAGCGGGTTCCTGTGATTCGTTCTTTATCTGCTTATGCTTGCTGACACCGTTGCATGTTGCCACTAACCAGGCTGCATGCTGACCCTGTGCATGTCACCCCTAACCATGTTACTCATGTTGTTTATTAAGCATGATACCACTCACCATTCAATTGTGTTTCCTTTGCAGAAAATGTAAAGCCCCTAGTAAGAGATTGAGTTATCTGAGGGTGCTTTATCAAGTGCATTATTATTATTATTATTGGGCCTTGTTGGGCTCTGTTGAGTGTGTCCCAACTAGGTTTGGTTCCTTGGCTCTTAAGAGGAATGGGGAGCTAGATTAATAATAATAGCAATAATAAAAATACATTTGATAAAGCACCTCAGAGAGCTACATCTCTTTCTAGGCGTTGTAAAAATGGATTGGCTTGAGTTCACAAGGTAACCTGGTCTTTTAGCAGAGCCCCAGCAACGGATAGGCAACTGTTGTGCAGAAACAAGCCAGGTTGAGATAGCTGTTAGCATCCTTGTACACAGGTCTCGTGTAAGAGAGCCCCTGCTTTTGCTAAGACTATCTATAAGATCTATCTAAGACTATCTATAGGGCATGACTCACTGCCCTGTGTATACAGAGACCCTTGACACGAACGAATCAGTCAGCCAGGTGGTGGAGGTACCGAGTAATGAGGTTTCGGTGAGAAACGCTTCACTCCTCTCAGTTTGGCGAAATTGACTCGGGCGATTGGCCATGTTCGTGTGCGGTCTTTAAACCTGGAGTGATGGTATAGGTAGAAGAAATTAGTTTGCAATCTTGGGTTTCAATCATCAGTGGTTCTGTGGGGCCCAATATCTCTGCCAAGATATATGGAGCTCGAACTTTACGACTCGGGTCGTTTATTAAAGTCCTACCCGAAAGCAATTCTATATTATTAGCTGGAAGATTTTTTGCTGCTGGGTCTTTCCAAGCGGTAAAGTGATTGCATTTCAAAACCCGGAGCAGTGCCTGCAGTAAGCTGAAATCTGCTAAGCCTGCTGCAGCAGGCTTAGCAGATTTAAAGCAGATTAGCTCTTCTGCTCCTTCATAAATGAGGCTACTAAATTAGCTCCCCTGTAGTTCAGTTTTTTTTTTACTAAGGCTGATCATAACTGCAGTACACTGGCTTCTGTGAGGGTGGCCATCACTTCATGCCACTCTAGTTCAGTCCAGAGGTAAGGTGCTCACTTTTCACTACTACGACCGTGGGCTCGAGCCCTGAGGCAAATTTAAAGCAACTGGATAGAGATTACATTCTCTTAGGAAGCTCTGAAATTTTCTTAGCCATGTCTGTTTAGGCCATGTCTCTGTATCAAAATTTGACAATATGCACAGTTAAGGTTGAAAAATGCCACTAGCCTCTGTTTGGCTTATCAAATCTTCTTACGAATGCTGGGGTATCAAGGCAAAATTGGGCGACTTCAATTGGAATATTTATTTCTGTTTTCTGGTGAAAACATTTGAGTTGTGCCAGATTAGCAGTAAGCCTGAACTAGGAGCAGACACCTACCTGCCCCACATCTCGATTTCTGACCGCAAGGATCTAGTAAAGTGTAAGACATCAACAGCCTTTCATTAACTTAGACCTTAACAGCCATTCAGCTCGTGTGCACAGGTTTTGAGTTTTGCTCTGGATAGTCGACGTCTTTGTGTAATGCCGTTTCAGAAAAACATGCTATAGCATCTTTTTAGTAGTCTGTTATAGTGCTGTGTAAAACCAGTTGATGGTTCAGCTCCCTTTTTATATTCGGCTAGGTGTAACACTGTGAATATATTGTGGCAGACACTACAACAAAGAGAATTCGAATATCAATTAAAACCAGTTTATTGGCTCAGCACTTCAGGTCTGCAGTTGACATGGTTCTCTAGACATAATGCTGGAATTAAAGCAGTTGCAATACAGTTTTTATATATTTTTAACAATTTTAGACTTACAGAATATTCACGGAAGACTACATAATATAGCCAAGTGTGGTGACATAACAGCGTGAGGTGATCTCTGGAGCAAGACGTGTTATACACGACATGGTGTAGCAAAGAAATAATAATGATGATTAATAAAATACTTGTATAGCATCTTAAGAAAACTAAATCGCTTTCTTAACATCAAACAAATGCTGCAAATATAGGACATCTATCGGTTAGTGATAGCATGCACTGTATCAGCAGGCGTGTGCACACAAAGGACAATGCACTGGGACCCAACAAATCCTGCTTGGACAGGTTGGATTTAAACTTCTTTATGCATGTCGCCAAATCTATGGATGTTTCTAAATCCACGGGTTGCGATCTTTTTGAACTAACTTTGCTCATCTCTATTTAAGCTTTACCACTTTCTGAGGTAAGTACTTCTCCTTCTGTATATGTTCATTTGCTTCAGGAAGATCAGTATGGGGTTGCCACACGTTCACCAGGAATTGGCTTTATAAATTTGTAATACAGGTAATTCCTCTCTGGCCATGATTTCTGTTATCTGGATCACTCCAGTTTAGCTTTGCAGCTTTGGAATCGCAATGCATGCCCTAATTAGCAGATGGTAATCTGGTCTGAAATGTCTGTTTCCACAATCTTTTAAGCAACTAAAGCCAAGGGACCATGCCAACGCGAATACGGTTTTCATCTATGCTCTCTGGGATGCACTTGAAACCTCGATGCGATTTTTGAAATTTTCGAATGATTTTTTTAGTCTAAATTGGTGATCTGGTTTGGCTCTTGCCTCTAATGTAGGAGATTGTGGGTTCAGCCTCCCAAATACGACATAATTTACTATTATTTTCCCATAGCACTACAGCATTTGTGGGGGATGTTTACTGCTACTTAATCTACTGAAAATTAACTCAATATTGTGTTTGTTATTTAAACATGCTTTTTAATGTTGAAAACGGCTCATGCTCATAGCCACGCACAGCAGCAATGGTTGCCAAAATAGCCCCCGAGAGGTAAGCCTACTAGCATGCAAAAATCCAACAAATTTAAAAAAAAGCATCACCAATTAAGCAACAATAGGTTGTAAAAGAGTCCACTTGCCCATGTCTTATTCATCTAGCCTTCTGATTTTGGAATTTCAGAGTCTAGACGAGCCTTCGGTATCACGGTGCTACAGCTATGCAAACCCATTGA